>DWLR01001131.1:0-19759 GCA_018246295.1 Papilio alexanor hazarajatica
GACACCAGTTTGTTCCGGTTCTCAATGGCGGTACCATGAGAAATATTAGCGCGAGCCGTGTACAATGCATCACCAGTATTATCGTCTGCATAGCAATGGATGTTGCTTATTTGCAACACTAAGCCCACACTTCAAAATCAGTCAGTTTGACCAAGTGGGGTGTCATCAGAGTCGTATTTTTCCTGGGTAGCGGTCACTTAGGTAAGCGCTTGCTTCTTTGCCACTTACTTGTATTTAAAAAAAATTATAACATCCGAAAAATTTTAAAATGTGCCTATATTTTTAAAGTAAATATCGAACTGATAATTTTGCGTAACAAACCGGGGAGCTAAGCTAAGCTTGGTTTTGCTTTACATAGAGTTTTATACATTGCACAGTTTCTGACTGACCACCCTTGTAGCAAAATCAAAACAGTCATATAATTCTGTGACAAAAATCAAGAAAGATGAATAAATAATACGAAAGTCGACTTTGTCAGCCCTATGTTTATTGTAAATTGTAAAATTGCGCCGAAATCAGGCCGTTAGCGAGGGTTTATTTAGTAATTTACTGTGGGGTAACACTAAACAGCACGCCACTTAAAACACCGCACAGCTTCTACGATCCTAACTATTGTATATATAATACGTGTTTTATTAATCCTATTTATTTTAATTATTGATTTTTCTATTTTTTTAGTTTTTTTTTTGCTTATTTTCTACTTCGTACAAAATCGTGTTTTATAGTTTCCTTTAACTGTTATTCATGTCTGCATTTTCTGCTATCCTGGTAATCCCGGCCAAGATAATGGCACGAATTTGGAAAATTATTGTTTTGTCACCGGTCCTTGTGTGCAAAGAACGAAAATTTTCAAATCGATCTGATGTCCATATGTGGTTGAAATTCGAATTCCAAGATTCCATTACACACATAAATACAGAAGTTAATAATACACACTGACCGGTTGGCGCAGTGGCAAGACACTTGCCTTTCGCGCCGCAGGTCGTGGGTTCGATTCCCACCCAAGACAAACATTTGTGTGCATGTCTGTTTGTTTTGAGTCTGGATATAAAGACTACCGGAGGACGGGCAGCAGCGTCCTTTTCTTTGTATGGTGGAACATATTGCGATCGCCAATCCGCCTGCCAAGCGTAGCGATTATGGCATATTTCCCCAATAATGCGATCAATGGGGGAGGCCTATGTCCAGCAGTGGACAATCATAGGCTGAGGTGGACACACACAAGAACACATAAATACTAATAAGAAAAGCGCGTTAAAATGTTGATTGCAGATGCACCTGTAGTCGCAGCATTTTTGTTACTAACAAAGATATTTTTTCTTTATAATATTTAATTAGAAATTTAAATATGAAGAAATGCATGAAAAAAAGTTGCTAGAAAATGCTTCAATTACAAATGTTTAATTAGATACATAATTAAAGATCCAAGTTAATTTATAGTACGTTTTATACGCATGTAACAATCGAAAGGTTGGTTGTTTCATAACTGTGTATTATCATTGAACCAATAACTTCAATAAGGCTTTGTCTTTGATAGCGAATCTTGTAACATCGGGTTCACAAGTGTTAAATGAGAAAATAATGTTTAAGCGATTAATACGATACTTTCGGACTTCTATATTATAATTTTAAATTACAAGTTTGGAGTTGGTAAGTCCCTCGCTAGGAGTATATTTTTTGCAAAGGATAAACTAGCGCTTGGACGCAATTCCATCTGATGTTTAGTTAGCGATGTGGTGTGAAGATGGTACGCAGTAAATAGCATCAGCCTCTTCACTTTTCTCTTGATGGTGCTAACAAAACTTTACAATTCCATATATATCACATCTGTAATTCCTTTGGTATTGTGGATGGCCATGGGCGATGGATCACTTAATGTTAAGCGACCCACTGCTCGTTTGTCCCTAATTTAAAAAAAAATGTAAGCAAAGGTGTGATGAATTTGTAATAAAAAAAATTTACTAACCGACTTCAATAAAAGGAGGATCTCAATTCCATTAATTTTTTTCTTTGTTACCTTAGAACTTCATTATTAATAAACCGATTTAAAAAAAAATCCGTATAAAATTATAAAAACTTTCGAAATTCTTAATTTAACGAATAAATTAATTTACTGGTTTTTTTTGTTGTTGTTGGAAAGGTGACTTTCGCAAGTGGGTTCCATTTAATATTAAATTTCATTGAAACTTGAGTTCCGAAGGAAATTGGCATATTCGTAGATTTAATGGATTTGTAAGGAGACTTAACGCGACAGTAAATGTCTTAATGAGTCATAAATAAAATTATATACAATTTGTTCGGTAGGAGTATTCTCTTCTTCTAACCTTATTAGATTATTTCGAGAAAATAGTGGTAGATGCCCGCAGCAATGACTGCAAGAATATACAAATAACATGAATTGCTTGATTGTTTACCTCCATCTTTCACAAAAAAATTGTGCTTAAAGAAATTTAAGCAAATCGAAACTTTCGATGCCTCTCCAAGGCAAAAAAACGGTCAAGAATGTATTCATATGAAGTTCGGTTAAAGTCATTAAAATCATTTCGTATCTGACTACATAGCAGTAGGCCACGTCATAATAAAAAGAGTATTCCGATTACTTCATAATTATACTGATTAATTTCGTATACATAAGCAACAATTTGAAAAGCTATAATTATAAAGCAGTGACGTCGACGAAGATTTAAATAAAAATAACGAGCACTAGGTACATATACGAAGTCAGGGACAAATGCTAGTGTCTTAATATTTCCCTTATGTATTTTTACTTAATATAGATTAAGTTGTAATCGACCTTTTTATATATTTCTTATAAGGAATTTATAGATTTATGTATTATTAATATCACGTTGTAAACTACATACCATAAAAACTTAATAAACGGACCTCGATTGTGGTATCTGTAACATTGACAACTTCGATTTGTTAAACTCTATATAAAAAGGAGTGTAACGAATTAATTACCAATGCCTCCGTCGTTATAAAGTAATAAAAAAAAATAAATAAAAATATTGCTATAAAGTAAAAATTGATCGTAAGATAAAATCTTCGTGTTTTATCTATTCATCAATTCAATACAAATATTGACGTGATTATATTTTAAGCATTGTTTATAATGCATACCTACATAGTAGTTTAATCGAGACCAACAAAATGACAGATTAACACATTAGTATGAAATAGATTACTGGAATAAATTATATAATACATGTCATACTTTACGAGGAAAATAAAAACAAAACGATGCGTTTGAAGCCATGACCAAAAGCTTGTATGTATGCACATAAATATATATTTATAGGTAGAGAGAATAGATTGGGATTTACTTTTAAGAATATTACGCGCTAAGGAGTGTAAGGTTTTTCATGTAAAGTTTTAAAAGAGGAAAAACGAAGAGATCTTAAATGTATAAATAAAATGTGTTTCAATTACATTAAATTAATCAATAAAGCAATGTTCAATTCATCAAAAATTTTAAATGCTTCCCCCAAGTCGTGGCTATTCAATCATAGATATTTCAAAGGCAAAGAAATATGTCAGAATTTATTCTTTTTTTTTTTTCATCGCGCCGCCTTTTCGTTTTGGATACAACGACACCCTGCTGTTTTCATTAAGTTCTTAACAGTAGTCGAAATCCTAATTACAGTTTCACCAAATGAGTTTAAGAACAACTTTGACGCTTGAATGCTTTTTGAAGCAAATCGGCAATTGAACTAGAATTTTTTCAGATTAATTACATTGCACGCCGTACAGATTTGAAAACGGTACTGGCTTCTTACTTTACGTGTATGTGTTTTTCTTTTAAATAAAAAATGGTAAAACGAACAAGCATTTAATGCAATGGTACCTAAATAACGACTATCCAAAGACATCAGTAACAATTAGATGAGTTGCAAATGCCTTGCAGAAATACATAGATAGATTAGGAAATGGAGAGATAGGAGGTATAAGAAATGAAAGCGAATTTAATTAATTTAATTCAACTTTATTTTCTTTTACAAATACTCCAGTATTTAGCAACGTGTTTTACTACTTACTTTCTAGAACACAAGATAAATTAATACTAAATAATAACTACGCACTCGCGTTTTGTAACCTCCCCTAGGTTACAAAACGCGTAGGCAGAGATTACGTATTTCGATTTGGCTCGTTCCTGGCATACCTCTCTTGCTTCTACATCTACGCGAACATCCTCATCGTTTACGGGTGGTACTCCTTATATCGACATTCTTTAGGATGTCACTAAGCTTTTTTCTGGGACGTCTCCTACCAACACTGGTACTCACTTGTGTAATATAGATTTGTCTTATCACACTCACAAGGATGAATGAAGTCACCCTTTCAACATGCCTGAACTACCAAAGCATATCCTCAACAATTATAATTGCAAAGCTACTTACAATTGATGCTAGTTTATGCAAAAAATTGTTAATTACAATTTTAAGAAGATTATTTTACAATTAATTTATTGTTAAGACCAAAGTATGACGTGGGTACCTTCAAGAGAAGGGTGAATAGGCTATATTTAAATTAGCGCGTAACATCTTTCGACCACATCATCGCTTAACATCAGGCGGGACTGTGGTCAAGTGCTAGTTTATTCCTTACTAGCTGTTGCCCGCGACTTCGTCCGCGTGGAATTCACTAATGATGTATGTATATATAAACATATACAGATATCTGGGTGAAAAATGTTCTACGGAAACCGTACATTTTTCCAGGATGAAAGCTTAAGTGATGTTCCAGACTATCTTTGTGCCAAATTTTGTCCAGATCTGGTCAGATGATGTGGAGTTACGCGGTGACCAACGTCCATCCAATCATTCGCATTTATAATGTGTAATATAATGATATTTTTTACCCTCCGTATCTTTTTTTGTAATAAATTCTATCCTGTATCTTTCCCAGTACCTTAACGAAAATAATTAATAGTAGTAATAGTTTAATAATGATCGTTTAAGTAACTTTTACCATTGTAATTAAGTATTACCATACCTAAATAAATAAAGCAAATAACCATTTTATGGCCAGAAAAAAAAAAACACAAACACAAAGTGCATAACAAAGAGACAGTTATCTTGAATTACGCCCATTTTTGCCATCGACTAATAGATTTAAGGAGCCCGTAAAGAAATTTAAGTGAAATTTAAGTTTCAGTTTAATTACTACCAAAATATCTCTTAAAATCTTAGGACGCCCTTAAAAGATATGGACTCGATATTCGACCTTTTAGAGCTATATAAATGACGGTTCAGGTGTAGCATTATTATACAGTTGATTAAATAACTAATCAAATGTTACTTAAATCGCCACATACTTTTAGTGAAACGGGATTTGTTTTACCAAATATGTGACAGTAAAAAAAGAACACATTTTGAAAATCCTGATAATCTTTTATAAAGCAACATTATATACATTTTAAAAAGTTAATTTTTTGACTCGCTTTGTAATAAACAAGCAATCCCGTACAACCGAAACGTCCAGCCTAACTAAAACCATGATCAGTCCATTTGACAATATAGATCGAAGGTCAAGTTACATTGGCAATTTCAAAATGTCTATTTTTAACTTTGTATCATCTTTGAACCATCGTCATTTTATAGAATATCATATATAGTAAAGTAAAGTTTCATCCCAATTAACTAAATAGTCATTTTATAGCATTTTTTCTGAAGAAATGTTTAACTTAACACTTTAGATTGATATAACTTTTTTATTTATGTACCGATTTAGATGAAATAACGTAATCTAACGACTGAAGCTAATTACTATACATTGGTGAAAACCGCATCCAAATCGGTTAAGCCGTTTCTGAGATTAGCGCGAACATTGTAACAGACAAACAGACAAACCAACAAACAAACAGACAACAATTTTAAAAATCTTTGTTTTGAGTTCGATAGCATTGGTGAAAATACCTCCTGTAATAGTTTTAATAATTTATGTTCCATGTACAGACGCCGATCAGATACGATTTTATTATATGTATAGAATAGATTAAAAAAATCGTTAATCGTCCTAATTCTCTTATACATAGGTAGAAAAGTCTTGTATTTAAAAAATCACCTGAAAAGGCAATGCAATTGATATTGGTCATTGGCGTGGTTTATATGTAATGTTATTTTAATTGGCGCGCTCGATCGTGCCAATTAAAGCATAAATGTTACATTGTTAATACGAAGATTAAGACTTGATTAAAGATAAATAGTATTAAAAAACGATGAGCCACCAGGCTTATTTTTTATTTGTCTTTACTCCTAAGACACTCCGGGGCAAAATACGAATCGAATGTTTCCTTATTCTTCAAAATCGGTCCAGGTTTTTTAGGCTCTGGAACGGACACGTACTTACATTTTTGTACTTACATACCAGCGAAAAACATGAGTCAGGCAATCTTTATGTTTTGCTTTTTATTAAAAAAAAAATATGACCATTTATTTAAATACAAATAATAGACAAGATGTAGTGTGATTCAATAGCATCGTGTAAAACCGACATTTAAAATTGCTGGAGCAAATATGTCGACGACTGTACATTCTCACTAAACAAGTGGGTGCGGTAGGCCTATGGAGCATTGTGTTTTGGTGGCACTTACCCTATATATTATAAACGAGACACGCAATACCAGAGCTATTACTATAAACGCATTGTCATTATTGCGTGTAACAAAACCTTTTTATTTGTCGAACAGCCGACATAGACGTTGTAATTATATAAATAAATACATTCTATTTGATCCATAGATAACAACACGGTTGATTGATGTTAATTCATGTTATAATTATTGAGTAAATTAATGAGTAAAGAGAGTTGGATGAAAGAGAAAGTAGGTGTGATATTTCTACGGGCCTAGACATTAGAGATATCACTAATAGAAAAGTTCAAAACTTAGAGAAGTCACATAACCATTCGAAATGAGACGGGATCAATTCTATACATTTTGGACTTTCTACTAGCAATAACGCTAATCGAATGTTATATTGTCTAGGCCATCTGGCCAGTTAATTTTTATCGCGTGTGCCTTGTATATAAGAAAACTAAATGAAAACTAATTTTTTTTAATGTCTTGAATGATACTAGATACAAAATGTAATTAATTAAACGCTAATTATTCGGGAGACAAACTAAGAAAAGTAGCGGCATACTTTCCAAAATTTTGATATTTAATTTAGAGTGTTAGGATTTAGTACGCATTTCTCTTCAGATGATTGGAATATTTTCTAACTACGGTAACCGATAAATATCAAATAAACTTGTTTACTTTCTTTTAACAATATATTTAATCAAAAAACGCTTAGTGAATCAGTGTTTGAAACAATTTTATTCCTATCAACATTTGGGATCGTATCTAAATTATTCGAATACTGTGAAATTAAATTCGTGAGACCGGACGCTGAGATGTCTGGGTGGGTGTCAAAACGACGAATGAAATATGAAGCACTCGAATAACGGATTACAAAGTACATTAATGAAGTTAAACGTTAAGTTACGAATTTATTTCGTGTTTCGATATTCAGTTGTCAAAATTGTTTGTGGTTTTTACAAATATTTTTACTTTGGATACTGAAATAAAGAAAAACTATATAAATTTGTCATTTGTTTATCAAATAGCGAGATTTTATAGTCATAGTTTCCGCATGTTGCGTCTTGATCACCTTAGGGCTTGTTGACACTCGATTGGACGCTATTCCCAACAACTTGAATTGTTTTTGTTGTCTCTCTTTTATTCCTGGAATAGTTGTGCAATACAAAGATGACACAATGCACAGTTTTATTTTATCCTTATATTTATTTTACCTTTTTATGGGTAATGTTTTTAATGATCCTACTACAGGAGTGTTGTCATAATTGCGTCGTTTGACATGACGTCATGATCATTCTTTTTTAACTTGTTTCATTTGATTAAATTTAAGGGACCCCTTTTAACTAATGATAATGCTAATTAGATATTTTTGTAAACATCTAATGATGCTGACACACGCCCCATCCTTGTCGGCATTTATGTGTCGCTACTAAACTTGTCATTTTATAGCTATCTTCTTTTAGAAATACGTAAAAATCACAACTGACTGATCAAATGACCGGTTGACGCAGTGGTAAAATACTTGCCTTTCAAGGTCGTGGGTTCGATTAGCACACAGGACAAACATTTGTGTGCGTGAACATGTCTGTTTTTCTTGAGTCTGGATGTAAAAACTACCGGAGGACGGGCAGTAGCGTCCTTTTCTTTAGTACGGTGGAACATACTGCGATCGCCAACCCGCCTCCCAAACGTGGCGATTATGGCACATCCCCCCCCCCAATGATGCAATCAGTCCAACAATAGACTATCATAGGCTGAGGTGAAAAATCACAAGCTTAACAACACTGTATTCACTCAAACGCCTTGTACACTAATGACGAAAGACCGGTTCAATTAAAAATGTAATTTTGTACTAACACTTGACAAACACATCCGCCAGGGTTGTATGTAATATTTTTGCATCATGTATTAATTTATTTCTAACAAAGCATATGATACTTCGTGTTTAATAACTCATTCTGGTATGATTATCGAACAGCAACTTGTAAAAATAGTAAAACCTTGAAATAGAGATTTTAAATTTGTAGCTTGTATAAAAATGTTTATATGTGTTGTATTTGTTAGTTCTCTAAATGGCGGCCATGTGAACGCACTTGAAAGATGTTCGAAAATGCTTTTCATAAACCCAGTCACGTAAAGTGAACATTTACAACGTTGGCTTGGAAACAAGTGTTGCCAACCCTCGACAAACTTGCAAAAAATTAGGAAATGCCAAAAAGTCGCAATCGATAACGATCTGTTTGCATAAAGAGGAAACTGATGGCAATTATCAGCAAGTATGATTATAGTTGAAGGCAAGTTGCAACTCCTTGCAGGCAGTGGAGCGCATCCCACGCGACAGAGGAATGCTGGTTGCTAGTTAAATTCACTTATTTCATATTGTAACAAACTTTAAGATAAACATAAAAAAATACTGATAAAACATATGATAACACCTTAACCAAATATTTTCTATATATTTAAACAAGAAAAGCAGTAATAGCCTAACTGTTCAGACTATATAAGGTTATGAGTTCTAATCTGTCTGTCAACTATTGTAGTGTACCATTTCCCAGCCTCGCGGTTAGGTTGGTATAGTTACAAAAATAATAATAGTTACAAAAATGCACGTGAACTTGCTCATATTTCTCTTAAACGGCAAAAGAATGTCGTGGACATGAAATAATTAATACTTGATAGCAAAATACCAATTCGAGCCAAGAAGGATTTTATGCAATTATTTTTTTGGTTTTATAAAAATCCAGCTTTAGTAAACTCAACAACCTAGAACTTAGTTTGATTACATGTTAGTATTGATATTGTATATGGTTGTATGTAAGGAAAATATGGTTATTTGATCATTTTAAATTTCAACAACGATAGAGCAACCTGTATATATGACGGTATGTCATATATACAGGCTCACTTATTTAGCGTCATACTTAAGTGTCTAGAAAATATATATTAGGTTTTAAAATGCATTTATTTATAATTGGATGTTTTGCCATTTTTTTCATAAAAAAATAAACGTATGTCGGAGTCGCATTTATTGGCAAGAGACAGCCCTAAATCAATCACCCTCAAAATTAAACGATCAGTACTCGAAGGACTCTTAGAAACCGGTGCAATATAAATTTTTCGTATACTCTAATTGCTGTATCTTGTGGCAAATTTAAACATAATGGCATATACATACATCATGCTGTCAACGGTATTAGACTGTGACATTTAAGAAACTGTAATAAACCCATTTAAGCAACTCGTTCAAAAAATGCGGAAGGTTGAATTAAAATGTAACGAAATTATTTTTTAGTTATTTAACATTAATGGAACAATAATATCATAGTTTATAACTAAACATAGCCAGTGTTAATACACAATTGCCAATAGGACAGTGGGCAAGCCAAACGTATGAGATTTTTTAAACGCATGAGATGTAACTTACCAACTTCAAAAAAGTGGTTCTCGAGATGTGCTTTTTTTATCACCGACATTTATGAACCGATTTCAATTTTTATTTTTATTGTAGTAAAGGGCATATTCGCATGCAGGTCCCACTTAATTTTAAATGTTATTGAACCGTGGATTGGGAATATATACCAAAAATTGATATATTGCTAGATTTTAGACAAGCCCTGTTTGGATTTAATGGATTTGTAATGATATGTACCGTGACTATAAATGACTTTATGACTTATAAATAAAATTGTATAAATTTGAATTCGGCTTTGTTTTTGTTAGACAGTTTAAAAGACTATTTTAACATCGTAATGACGCTACGCCATTACGAAAGGCGTCACTGATCAACTACATATGTATGCGTGATTTTAAATTCACACTTATGTTTGTCTAACAGTAATCCTGCTAATAACTGGCAGCTAATAATAGTATGTTTGATGTGAAGATGGCCTAAGACAATAAACAGTTTTAGATAGAGGAATATTTTAGTCATATAATTGGCAAAGGATAATTAATAAATGTTACGAAAATGACTTATTTGGTTAAGGGACCTCCTCCACAAATCTCTACTCTATAGACCAGGCTCTCCGATTATGGTTATACAACGAGGTTAAAACGTAGTGAAAAACACAGAGAAACATATAATGTAGTACAGTTCTCGACAATTATTTATCATTTTAAACAGTAATCGATATGGAAATTAAGATTCTGTTGGAACTATGCGTGACCTACATTTCGGTGATACATTATCTTAAAAACCAACATACATTTATAATGTCAATATTCATTTTTTATGTGATATAGTTACGCAATAAGTAACTTTATTTTGACCATCAAACCAACCGACATGAATATGTTTTTTTTATAATAAATAAACTAAAACTTCTATGTTGAGTGGTGATATGGTCACTATTGTATGTTAAATAGTGATAAAGTTGTACCATATTTTACCTTCTAACATTATACTTTTTTGGCAGATAGTTTATAGTGACACCGAGCTTGCCACCATATTTCGATAGTTAGACTCTGATTAGAAGCAGATCAACACAATTTCAGAATATCTCTATATATCACCATTCCGTTACAGTAAGGAGTGCTTAGATTAGTGCTTGATTTAGCTGCATTCAAACCTAATTTAAACCTATAAAAAGGTTTTATAGCAGTCCATAAATATGCAAATTTATCTTAAGCCGATTAATATTAAGGTATTCGTTAAATTTACGGCTGAATTCATTTTCTCGGTCGTAGACTCTGAATCATATCAAAAATGTAACAAGTTGTAAAATTAAAATATATATCGATTTACTATAATAACGCATTTGCAACAGAACACTTAACATTTGGAGGTTATAGAAACGAGGTTACAAGTAACAATTTTTAACCAACACGTCTATAAAAGTGTGACGGAGTTGAATTGCGTTAGACCCATATAAAAACTACGCTGTTATTTTTTAGAGACAAAGTCTACGTACGAAAAATTGTTTTATACAATCAACAGTATCCATGACATTTAACATCAAAAGCGGAGAAAATGTCTCAACCAGATTTTTAACGCATTGAATAAAAGCAACTTTAACTTTATTTGAATAGAAGCAACGTTCTTTATAGGGATTAGTCTCGAATAGCAAAGCTTTTAAGGTATTTAATTACTCTTCCCTTGAAGAGATAATTTGAGATACCTTCGCCTGCGGTATGGCTAAGCTGCGCAGTGGCGAGTTACATAGATGGGCCGGCTCGAACGGGACCGAGCGGATATACAGGCAAGTAGTCGAGATACTGTGCTTCTGCGTTTCGTCTGACAAGCTTCCTCTAATCTAATCATCTTTCCTTTTCCATTCTTCGATTTTCCATTTTGCGTATCTACTTCTCTGCAAATTATAGCACACGTATAAATCCTAGCAAAACATTTCTGGTTGTTACTGATATTTATGATTAGGTAAGCTTTGACGATCTATGATGCCCTCTAGACTACCGTCATTAATGTCATTAATTACACATTTAGACTACCGTCTTCCATGAAAATTTTTGGAAAAAATCAATTATGCATAAAAGCGATATTTTGGCAATTTATGCGAAATATTTTTTTTAAACTGTCGAGCTTGTTATGACACTCAAGAAACGTTTGATCAAATAATCTCAGTATATCAAATACAATTACAACGTTTTTGAACAAATTATCAACTGCAATAACATGTCATTCCTCACAGAATATAATTAATAAGATAATTAATTTAAGTACGTAAAACGCTTAGCACTCATTCGATAATCAGCTGTAATAAAATTTGCATAAAAATTATTTTCAATCAAATTATTAAATTGCAATAACTGTGTTGTAACCATTGCATGAGTGGCAGGTTCACAAGAAAATATCTACTACTACGAGATATATACGGTACTAGAATATAGTACAAGTATTTATTTGTTATCTTTGCCTTTTTTATCTGATAATCGCAACTTACATCTCTTTCATTCCATTTCCTTATAATTTTGCATAATGCGATATTTCGATTGGATTGCACACCAAAATTATAGCTTTAAAAGTTAAAATAACTACCAAAAACTTGTATTGTGAAAGAGCTTTAAGATTTAGGATTTTTTGTTGTAAAGTTAGACCGTAATAAGCGTCGTTTTAACTTAACTTTGGTTATAATTTTTTAACTAAACGTGGGCATTTAACTTTCAGTCGAACAGTTTGCTCGTATCATCCTTTGCTTTGAAAAAAAAAATATTTTAAATAATACTAATTTTGAGCTACTATAAAAAAGCATAGCGAGACTTGACGCCAGTTATAAAACAAGTCGACATTCATATAAATGGCATTACTTGAATCTCAATCAAATTTAATTGTAAATGCCCTCGGGCGTAGCGGCATAGTTATGCGTGGCACTAATAGGGTTGTGGAAGCATGCTCTATCGTAATTACCACACCTTATAAAATAATATAACATATTAGCTCCTGTTCTCTAGTGTTAAAAAATAATGTAATTGCTACTGTTCTCTAGCGTAAAAAATGAGTATTATAATTTGCTTCAGACTTACGCCCCTCTTAATGTTCTTTATTCGAATTAATTTCGAAATGCCGTTTAACATAATTTGATTTATGTTAATATTTTCATGTTATAACCGCTTTGTTAATTTTGGTCACACGTTTGTGGGACAAAATAATAGAATTTATTAAGTACATTTCGACTATAGTCTGTTCTAAACTACGACTAGAAAAAAGTAAAGTTAAACAATGGCGTTAGCCTTAGCGGCTGGGCAGGCACAAGACGTCAGTGCAGGTATTCAATTATCCTGTGTTTCGTCTCCGTGTGTTTCATACCGAAGTCCTAAAACCTTTCTCCAACCTAAGTCCTAAAGCTTGACTACACGTCTGCAACTTATCTGTTTTTTCTTACGCAATTGTCTTATTTTTCCATAAAAGATAAATAAAACTCAGTAACATTTTGTGATAGTAACATTTAGGTCCTCAAGACAATGGACATCACATTGGTTACATTATTTGTGAATAAACCAAACTCTAATAATATATATGTGATTATACCCATAGATCCCATATGCTTAGGATCATATGCATTGCATAGACAATCTTACTATGTACTTTGCTTCATTGTATATTTCCAACAATCCAGTTAAAATTGATAAGTTTTTTTACACACTCCATTGAACTCCATTTGCTTTATGTAAGAATAAAAAATTCTAGCACGTCACAAAAATCAAATTATGAAAGATTAAGTTTGTCGCGCAGCATTATTGAAAAGCAGGATGGGAACTATCAATTTCTTCAGTTTTATCATGAGCAATTATCACATGAAAGTGTGGAGTGTGAAAAATCTCCGGTTCATTCGGGAATAGTTCTTCAAAGAATATGCCAAAACAAAAATCGATCCGTTTTGTTCTATTCTCAGAGCATTGCTTTGTTTAAACGATATCTAAGGTAATCAAACGTAAATTACGATATCGTGTACATTAAAAAATATATAGCGCAAAATAAAACAAAGGTCCGATGTAACATGACTAATTGACTATGGTTAGGATATGAATATCGGATAGCCACTCCCGATAGGTAACACTCGACCTTTTAACACACTTCCAATCTCCTGGCCTAGAGGTCGCTCCAGCTCAGTATTTTATGCGACGATCTCATTTAATCGTGATACCATTAAGCTTGTTTCGATTTTCCGACAATCACTCATTACTGTTGCACCTATTCACGTAAACATAATTGAATTAGTCAATTAATTACAAGCGTAATTGTTCAAAACATTAACGTTACTTTTTATAAAATGGCAACAATGAAAATGTCATCACGGTCCAGTTGTTTGTTTAATATTTATATTAACTTAAATAAAATTGTTAATTGTAATCAGTTGTTAATTTTAAGATTTAACAATTAAAATTACTATCGTAAAATGTATTGTTAAACATAAGGAATTAAAAATTAAAACAGTAGAATGACTTGTCTCGGAGCACCGACATATTGGCCGGGCAGGGAAAGAAATAAGTCGTTGGAAGCGTGGAGTTTGTGTTAAAACATATATTTTAGTGGACACAGAGTTTTATTTCAAGTTCCACGGCTATATCATTACAGATGTAGCGAAATAACTTTAATATAAGAATTCTAATCATTACAGAGAATAAAATAGTTATATAAATCAATCAACCTACGCCTAACCTTACCCCCTGATACACCGGGTAAGAATAAGAATCGAACACCTCACTCATTGAAATGGGTCCAGCCGTTTAGGTTCTAGGAGGTCGTGACGGAACGGACATACATACGCACCCTGGAAAAACATTACTCATCTGTCAGTAGCTTACAATAAGAGAACCACTTACAATACTTTAAAGTACCTAAATCAATGTGATTCCGGTACTCAAGGTCTTTATTTTCTGTCGTATATACTTAACATTTATCACAAGAAATTAAAATTTGACAAACAAAATGTCTGAAGCATAGCAACACCACATAGCACGACCAAAAGACAATGTCAAATTATGACAGCTGTTTATCGATGGTGTCAAAAGATAAGCTAATTGATTAGACGTTAGATCAATTAAGGCGTGGATAGACTTGAGTCTGACATTTTTAATATCACAAGCTATTTTCCCTATTCCGTATTTCATTAATAATTGCAACTAAGTAGACATATTGATTATTAAATAATTAACAACGATAAATCAATCAACGACATTTACAAATTGTGAACGTTTATAAATATTGCACTGCTGCGGATTTGACTTTAAAATGATGAGTTTATGAAAAGTAGACAAATCATGTCACCAATCCAGTTAAACATACCTATTTACTTATCGAACTCGAGTACTAATATTTACTTAAATATAACTTAATCATCGTAGTTGTTAGTTAATAGTGTTTTAATTTTATCCTCAAGTTGTGATGATAAATTGATTTTTAATGCAAATAAATAATTAACTAACGAGAACAACTTCTGTCCTTGTTACAGGTGTTTTAAAGTCGGACGTTGTTAATAAAAGGTCTTTATTTAATGTTAGGTAAGTGTTATGCCTATGTTATGCCAGCTTTTTCGTAAGAAAAAGAGGAGATAAGAAAAAGGCGATAAATGGGAACGGAAAGAATATTTGGACTGCTGCATCTAAACTAATTTAAAAATTTACACATTCATTTTCATCTTATATCCTCTCAGGATTAAAAAAATCCGTTCATTCTTGAGATTGATATTGACACCCCCTATATAGATTTTTTTTTTATACTTTACTATAAAAGTGTACTTATTTTTTATTTTAGTTAGTTTTTTTGCATTTTCATTTACATACGTCAGTTTTTTTTTATAATTGCGGAAGTTAGCATAGCAAAATGATTTCGTACATGTTTAATTATTACATAGGTGTGTCATTTAGATTAGTAATTGTAACAACTGTAGACATTTCACATATCTGCTGCAATGTTATTTTCAAGGCTAAATTTCACTAAGAATTTATTTTTAACATCTACGAGCCACTTTAAAAAGATAACATCTCCAGTTAAAAGATGGTAATTATGAAAACAATTAATTATAAAAAAAATATATGCGCTTTTTATAGAGCCGTATTAGAGCGTGACTTCGCCGAAACTAGTCTAATGAACAAGACTACAGGATATAAAGATCTAGATGCATCTTGATGGCTTCATCTAAACCAACTTATGGCCAATTATATGTAGTGTTAATCTTCACGTTAAGGCCTTAATATTATTAACTACGATGACTAAGTAATTTGTCACAGTAATAAATTTCATTTCATATGTACTTTTTAATAATTTAAAAATAATATATAAATATAAAAATAATACCAAATTTCTATTTTATCCAGTGCAACTTCTACTAAGGCCAGTCTTCTTCTAGAAAATTCATTGGTCTAATGAAGAGTCTTCTAAAACTACGTTTTAAGCTTTCATTTATTGTAAATATATCTATTACGTGGCTTGCCCTCATATACTTTTTCTATAACAAAATAAAAAAAAAAACTTAAATGTATTCATCTTTAAACTTTACATCAATGTTGTCATAGTTAGATTATTTTACGAAAGTTATAAGATTAATTAAATGTATAATTAAATTATTAACTAACTATTTGTTAAATTACGTGGAGAAATTTTAAAGCCATATCATTTTCATTCTATTTAATGGTATTTCTATTTCTTTAAAAGCTACCATACTCTTTTACCCATTTTTATAATCATCATCTTAAGGCAAGAGTCTTCGCATTCTGAACGTAGGCCACCATCAAGGTTCACGTTCAAGTAAATACCGAAATAAGGTTCAGTATAACCCCGATTAACCGGGGTCGGGTTATCCGGGGAGCGGATTATCCGTGCGTCCCTGCGCCCCAAGTGTGCGACGCGCGAAACACGCCCAACAGCTTTTAGCAATTATTTTAAAAAACAAAACTAAAGTATTAATGCAATATTGACAGAAACCAGAGAGCTTTATTAATTAGTATGCAGGATTCATTAATGTGATTAAACTGGAATTTACTATGTACTAGTTGAAATAAAATGTCGTTCGGATTAACCGTGGTTTCAGTTATCCGTGGACCACTCGGTCCGAGCCCGGTTAATCAGGGTTATACTGTATTGTGTCTTTTAAACAATTAATTGAATAACAGATAATTGCCAGTGTTAGTATCACGTATACCTTCTACAAATACGACCTATTAAGAGGTCAATTTAAACGGAGCGTTGTCGATTAGACCAATGGAATTCCTAGCATTTATACCCAAAGCTAACCCAACACCAAATCAAGAGACTTGTCTGTCGGTACCGCCGAAAGGTCAATTGTTCGTGAAATGAAGGGCGTGTTACTGCTAATGCGGGGTATATTCTAGAAATACCTAATTTAGCTTAGCATTTATGTACTTTGAACAGAAATCAAACAATGGTACGCTCGAGGAAGTTGTCTAAACTTGTTTTGCATTAACGTTTTGATTGCTTGCTTCTTTTTTGTGTAATTTTCTAATGTGTGTTTATTTCTTTTACAGTTTAAATTAAAGTAATTTATATTCAATAACTAATACTGAAATTATTTGAATTTATTTCAGTCATAAAACATGAAGGAAAACTGATAGGTGCTGCATTTTTAATACACCTATTTTACGCAATTACACATATGAAAGACTTTCATTCTGCCTAAAGAGAAGGGATAGGCTGTAAACGTAGAGTAACTTAACTACTGCAGAATTCTTAGCTGTTTGTGTATAAAATGTAGGTTAAATATGACCAACACCAACTCACTTTATACACATTCGCTAAGCCATAGAAACTCCAGCTGCGAAGCAGGAGTACATCTTGAAAGCCACAAAGTTCACCAGATTTGTGATAAAAACTATGTATGTACAACTACCAGTTTGAGATGCTGAACTTGTAAGTATTGCCAGGTGTATCACAATAACGTGTCGTGGTAAAATGGCACTCCCTGGATAGTTGAATAAATAATCTGAACCAATCGTGCCTCCAGATTCGTGTGTAGATCACATATCAGTTGCACCTTGTGAGTGTGTGTTTGTAGACGCATATTATGCTATGACCGCTACACGATTAAAAAAAACTCCTTGACCTTTATTTGATATTATCTATTTGAAATTCACACTATGCGTCCACTAGATTTAAATCACATATGGTATTTAATCATTGTAACACTATTTAAATCTTATTTTCTTTAGTTTTCAATCGCCATATTAGATTCAGTTTGACAGCTGTCAAAATCTTCATAACAAACCGAAGTTCGAAGTTTCTAGATTCGTAGGTGAAAGGGTTAACCACAAGGTTAAAAATACAATACGCCTACGACATAGGAGTTGAGTGTTGTTGATCTATTTTGACTACAATGGTTTTGTCTTTTACATTCATATTTGTATGGATACTCATACGGATTACTCATAGATTTATGATGAATTGGTGCACGTAATGATCGGATTTAATTTAGACTTGTCGCAGACACCTGGCAGTTTTATTGATTACTTGATAGCTATGGACTTAAGTACATATCTGAACGAAAAAATAATAATTACATGCCATATTAAGACCGTGTATTCGTTTATATTAAACAACGAATTTACGATACTTTTTGGTCAAGATATTATTCGTACTAAAAAGAAAAAAAGGAAAATGTAAACAAAATTATGTAGTATAAATTTAATATTTTTGAAGTATATATACATAAGGGAAAATGTTATCTCTAAATGTCGATCTATCCTTTTTATTATTTTCTATGATTCATTTGCGTACCACATAAAGTAAGCTAAATTTAAATTGTGGAGCCGCCTTCTTGTGAGTATTAAAGCTTGAGTCTGTTAAACACAGTGTTAATGGCACTGTACAGATGTTAATCTAGATACAGTTGCATTACCAAAACTATTTCGACAATAAAGAAAACCAATGTTTACTAATACTATAGTTTTGTGCTCATACTTTCATAGAAGATACTGTAAATTATTTAATTTGACACAATTAAATATATACAAAGTGTGGCTGTAATTTATTATAATTCAAACAAGTAGTTGATTAAATTTTTGTATATTTTCTTTTATTACAATTTTATTTAACAAATTCTTGTATTTAAACCAATCACATTTTTATTATTTATAATTTTTTAAAAATACGCTATGTACTTAATGTTCGTATTTTTAATATTATATAAATATAATATACTATATATATGATACTATATATATGAAAAGGAATGCTCATGTTCATTATTATATTTTGTCCTATTTCCTATAACTATGGTATAGCTATTATAGTTATAGAATTTAAAATTACAGTTATGACAATCAAAGAATGAAAAAGTACAGAGTAAGGTTGCATATTTATGTAACAATATTCAATATAATAATTTAATAGATAGAGAAGGGGATAGAAAGAAAAATGGACATTTCTTTCTCTTCTCCATCAGCCGTCAAATCCTCTTTCCCTATCCACGCATTCCTTAATAGAAAAAAGATGGGAAGGTGATAATCTAATAAAATAAAATAAGGGGAATCATTACGTTACTTTAAGGCCAAGAAAATGGTATTAATCTTAGTAAGCATACTTCAGAGGAAATAAATAATAAATATAGAGAACTCAATGCAGTATAAATATTTCTTTCACATTCGCAACAATGTTCATCCTGTGAATTTTGTGACTCGGTGTGCGTGCGCATTTCGTCGCATCGAAAATTTTACTAATTTCTTTTTTACCTACGACATCTAAAAAGTATATATATATATATATATATA
>DWLR01001132.1:0-19757 GCA_018246295.1 Papilio alexanor hazarajatica
ATATATATATATATATATATATATATATATATCCCAACGAAGTATAGTTATTAAATTTTAGCACATATTAACATCAGATTCTATTTATATTGTATTATTAATGTATGGACCCCTTTCTAGTTAAAGCCTCCTCCAAGGAATCTCACTGTTTTCTATCTTTCGCCATCTTCTGCCATCCCGAGCGTGCCACCGACAGTGGCTATAGGTATAACATCTGTTGTATTTGTGACTCTATGTCACCTATGTGATGTTTGAAAAGTAGACAGTAGTATTATCTCTATCGAAGTGCTCAATTTTAAAACATAATTTCTTTACCCTATTTCATTCATCATTTCTAAGTGGGAAAAATAGAAATTGGTGGCAATTAAAAAGCATCTTATAATTACATCACCCATTCTTTAACTGCATATATGAAAATCTACCAACACCACCTCAGCCTATGATCATCCACTGCTGGACATAGGCCTCCCCCATTGATCGCATCATTTGGGGGGGGGGGAATTGTGCCATAATCGCCACGCTTGGCAGGCGGCGCAATATATTCCATCGTATTAAGAAAAAGATGCTGCTGTCGTCCTCCGGTGGTCTTTACATCCAGACACAAGACCCACAGACATGTTCATGCACTCAAAATGTTTGTTCTGTGTGGGAATTAAACCCACGACTAGTAACAGTGTAGACAGTGACTATTACTCGCATACTATATGTGTCCGTGACAGGTGACGTAAGTCATAAATAATACATTCCGTGCATAACAATAAAACACATTTTGCATTGCAACACATGAATAAGTATGCACAAAGCTGGAGGATCTAAATTCGCTTGGATGTTTTTTGTAGGTTTGTTACCTGAGAACTTCGACATTCATGATCTATTAAAAAATTGTTGGATATAAGCGGAATATAAGTGAGTTCGATTTATTTTTGAATTTGAGTTGTTTTAGGGGTTTAACGAAATTTAAGATATTTGCAGATTTAAGACAAGCCCTATTTGGGCTTAATGAATTTGTAATGAGATAGCTAAAAATTACTTAATAACTTACAAATAAAATTATATAAATTTAAAATCGCTTTTGCTTTTGTTTTAAAAAAAATAAAAGATTATTTTTACTTCTTTTGTACTATTAAAGTTTTGTTGTAAGATAAATGCTGCCCGCTGTTCACTAACCTCCCCCCCCCCCTAAAAAGAAGTATATTTACATATGTTTTTTTTTAATTTTACCTCAATTTAAATGCATTAATTCTAAGGAGCAACAACGTAATGTAATTCAAACGAGGAAACTTTCCGAAGTGCATTAAAATGCAAAATGCATAATGCTTACTGCATTTACAGAAAATTATGTCCTATTCCTTATTTTTGCCAACTTGGTTATTTAATGTTTCAAATACTATAGTTTTAGAAAAGTTTGTTAAAATAAAAATTTTAAAAATGTGTGTTAAGTATTTTTAATGTTATTATGGATATTCATAGCAGCGTCCTTTTCTTAGTATGGTGGAAATACTGCGATGATGCGATCAATGGGGGATGGATGGATATTATAATTGTAGAAAAAAATTACTCTACTATTACACGCCGGGCTATATTTTAATTGTTCAAAATTCTACATCGTAAAATGTTTGCTGTATCTAAAACGGCGGTTAGATAAATGATAAAATACAAGTTTTGAATATAACAAGCCTTGCATATGAGTACCATTCTAGTGTCTGGTTTCGCGTAGACTAAAACTGCTGACCTACAAGCGTCTATACCGCGCATTATTACACATGTTTTTCTCGTTTTATGGCATAATTCTGTAAGAAGTTAAAAGAATATAGTGACGGAAAATCCATTACTCTGCATGTTGATTATTATATCTCCTATAGTATTTTATTGTTAGTCAATATCATATTGGACATCCAATATGACTAAATATTGACATCCAATCAGTCATATTGGACATCAAATATGACTAAATATTGACTAAACATTGGATCAAATAACTACTAACTGTGGGATTGTCCACAAGTACTAAATTACAATAATGGAGATCAAATCATACAAAGATATTTAAAATTGTTGCATATTCGTGTAAGTAACGGCCACTTTATAAAACCCGGTCACAAATGTTTGCTCCTCAATTACTGTGTAAACAGAGAGAAAGAGTAGGGAAATACTATTTGTCTGTATTGTGTTACACGTACCCTTCGGGAATAGAATAATAGAGAAAACTAATGAAAACTAATATTGGAATAATATTTATAAGCGCAAAATATAGGGAATGGTAAAATAAAAGAACATTGCATGAGACTTACGAATGACAGATATATTCCAATTTAATTTAGAGATGCACAGATAAGAGTGCGTTCGCTACATGGGCTGCGTTCATATTTACAACAAAAACTTTAAAAGAGAGCACAATGTAACCTAAACACAACAAAATGTTACAAATCTAGAAATGAACTGTACTTATCGTCAATAAATTTACATAGTAATAAACCGATGCGTGTTCAGACAATAACGTATCCATTAAAAAGTTTAAATTTGTTTTACGATACGGAGGCCTGATTTCAGATTGACTTCGAGAAAAATATGAAATACAATCAATAAAATGGGTCGGCAGTGAAGTAAATCAGGGATAAATGGGGCAATGCTATAAACAGACTTGATTAAAACATGCCTATGAATTAATACGAGCGGATGTCTGTTGATCATCTTTTAACAGCTCCAATTTTTTTGCACTCGTATTACGATTAATATAGAACTATAAGTGGCGGTACCTTAACGACTAATTAAATATGATAATTCGGGTTCAGCCCAATATTTGTCTATGTATATGTCCATTCCTTGAAGAATGTATGAATGGAGTAAACGGCTGGACCAATTATGAGGAGAGAGGTGTCTTTCGATTTCTTTTTCCCCGGAGTATTATTTTGTTTTGTTTTTGGCTTTCACACTTTGGTGTATTTAGCCATTCCGAAGTATTATAGTGATATAATCAGTCGGGCTTGTTGTTTTTTTTTAATTAGTAACTAGTTTTAGATTATTTGTAGAATAAACCAACGCGTCTTAGGTTCAAGAAAAGTAGAAACTCCTTTAATGCTCGAATGACAGGGTATGTATGTTCAATTGTGACTGGCATCCTAAACGTCTTGACTAATTTTAAAGAATAAGGTGTCATTGAATTCGTAATTCTCCGTTGTGTCACAAGGGAAAAGTTAGCAGGGCTTTTTTTTAAATTGATTTTTACGGTGCCGGCAATACTCCAACTCCTTGGCCACTTATGATATTAAAACGTTCACAAGTATCTCACTAATTTTAAAAGTAAACGTAGAAGTAATACCATTTATTGATAATGCAAATGATATATTGCGTCGTGCGAACATAGATTTCAAAGAGACGTCGTTACTGTACGCAAGCCAGCTGTTGTAAATTATCCAGGCCCAGATTCTTAGTTTACCGAGCTCTCTCCCCAGAAATGAACCATAGCATAAACTTCAGTGGAGCAGATCTGGTTATAGTTGATAAATATATTATCTACACATAAAACTAGTGATGATTAAAAGTACAAACAATAATATTTTATTACTCTAACTGTATAGAATTACTACTGCGACACGAATGTGACCACAAACTCAACATGTATTTATTTAACATTAAGGATACTCAAGAGGCAAAATCCAATTATTATTACACTCAATATTGCACCTTTGTGTTTTTTGTTGGTAGTGAAGTTGATAGAATTTGTTTGGTTGTCATTTCAGTTACACATAGATAAATAATATAGAGATAAACACCAGCAAATAAGGAGGAACAAACTAGATGTATGTGAAATAACTAACGTTTTAACTTTAATTCTTCAAAATACAAAACTGTTGTGTTTTGTTGCCAGGTATTCTTGAGTACATTTGTTTATTGAGTTTATCGAGTGTTTATTGAGTAACTTTCATTTAATCACTTTCGAATGTAATAAGCAATGAAAGTTTTATTTATTAGACTTAATTTTAAATTATTACATATTTTCCGCATAACACGAGTCGAAGCTGTTGCATTCCCTTCAAGTTCTCGCTGAATACGTCACTCTTACAAAGGAGTGTTTTTCAAAATCGAGGTTAGCGGGATGATGAGTAGAGATAATACACCCTTAGCTCGCAAGTTCCCAACAAACCTGTACAAGATAACCTTGTTTACTGTTCATGTTGACAAGATGAGACTTTCTCCATAATGTATTATTATATTTTTTCTCATATCCAAATAAAATTGTACGAGGGTCTCTAATTTATTTTCATCGAATATGATTTAATTCTTTTTAACATGTCTCCGTCAGATCGCAAACTTCGTCACTTTATAATCTCGCTAGACATATTATGAATTGAGGGAAAATTGTGAACTTTTTACGTATTACATAAAACGCAACAGACCTATTTTTGAAGTTCACACCGAGTCAGAAATTTGACGAGATGAACGTAGTAACTGATACATCAGCTAATATCCCTCATAAGAAGCCCAAACTACAAACGTGGTAGTGGGGTAAAAACCAAAGTATGTTATGTATTATGTACATAAGAAGCTGGCTTTTTCACTTATAATTCTCTTTAATTAGTAAGTTACTTTCACTCTGGGAACAGGGTAGTAGTGTAATGTTTGGGTGGTCTGAGAAGGGGTTGTAAGTGAAAACGGCCGCAGACTTGACGAATATAACTTTTATTAAAGATAAAATTAAACAAGCAAGTGGTCTTTACTTCCGCACTGCTTCTATGTAGTGGAGTAACAACCGGACTGACTTTCTTTTGGGCTGGGGAAACTTATATTTAAGATAATTACAGATATCGTATGAGAATTGTAAACAATCCATTTGGCCTCTACGACAATAACATCAACAACATATTAGGTAAGTAAGCAATGTAAGCAATTCATTATAAATTAGTGGTAGTTTCTAAATGACTACTTAACAGAAATTATGTAAATATTACGTATTAATACAGTAGGCTCTTATAAACTTATAGATATATATTAAATTTATGCAAGTTTCATATAAAAGTTTCAGACACGGAATCTCGTTGCCTTGTTGTTCAACCATCAGATATTATCATCTTACAATTTGTGAAAATTATTATAAACGTTTTGCCTGTCTACTCCCACCATTCTCATACGCCTTTCTTTTAATACCACGTTACATTTAGTTTTGCTTTAATTTCAAGACGGAGACCTTTTTGTTCGTTCCATTTGAAAACAACTCTCGAGTGATCCATAAACATTTTCGATACGGAACGAACTGTTTTAAACTCTGAAGAGATTAAAGTTTAAAACATAAAAGGTTACGCTATAGGCAGTAAAGTTTGAATTTGAATCCAGTCAACGCAAATAGAACGTGGCAAAAGCGGAACTGGGCCTGAAACTAGGTTTGTTTTCAATCTCGCCTCGCCGGAAGACACGCGAATGGCACCGCATTGAAAAAAATTAACATTCCTGGTGTCGTCGTTTTAAATCTAAACTGTTTTGATGAACTGATCTGGTGTCATGTAACGCATATGTATTCCAATTTAATGCTATCAATAACTTTGCTTGATTTTTATACCATATTTATTTATTAATAATAATAAAGTGATTTATTTATTAATAATAATAAAGATGTTAGATTGGGAGGTCTTACGAAATTTTATTTATGACACAACAAACATTTATGTTTTGTATGACAAAAATAACTATGGGACGGACAAGGATGATGTTAGATGCAAAACTAAACTAAACTAAACAAGTCTTCAAAGGAAGGCTACTAAGTAATTGTCTTTACGTATAATTAACACTTATGTTAGTCTCAAAGCGCTTGACGCCAAACATTTTCTTTATGTCATGGCGTAATCGCCTGAAACGCGTTCTTTTATCATGTAAATGACGCGTGGTCCCTTTTTCTATTTCATCTTAGTGGTGTCTAAGAAAACTTTTAGTTTTTTTTACCAGCATTATCCTTGGTTTTCTACTTTTTCAACTGTGAACCGTTTCAATAATTAACTCGTGACGAATAACTATTTAACAATAGGCAATAAAGTTACTGAGTAATAAATGAGCAAACGAAAATAATTACACATAAAATAGAAAGTCCATGAAATGCGTTGGCCAATGGAACATATACAAATACAAAATTATTGGTAATTATTAAAAACTCATAAATACAATATCATAGAAAGTGGTAATGTTAAGTCTACCAATTGCCAATTTTCGGTATATCTTCTAAACATAAGGTTCAATGGTTCTCCAACGAAAACAAATTTGAAATCGTTCATAAATCAACAAATTCTGAGGTAACAAACATAAAAAAATCAAACAAATTAAGAACTCCTCGTCGTTGATGTCGGTTAAAACAGTATGAATGTTAATATTTATTTCGTAGTTAGTTCGATGAGTAACAATTAATTTAAATAAAAAAGCTTCATTTAGATCTAAGTAATTGAAGTGTGCGTTATTTATTAAAGTGTAAGGATAAGCGTCTCTCTTTGAGTCTCTCTTTGAGTCTAAAGGCAAATAAGCCCGTTTCAGTGTCGCGACTCGCTCGTCGGGGGCTAATTTTCCGCTCGCTAATCAGAAGCTAATGCCATGCAGGGACAGACATAATCGATAAAAACATAGACGTAAGAAAAGTTAGGTAGGAAAATTAAATGACATGATTTTTGATTAATCCTTTTACTACTGAAATGGTTTTGTCAAATGTAGTGAATTATGCAACGCACTGAAGTCATCAAAAATTTTAGCAAGTAATTCATTAAAATGGGATTATTTTGGGAAACGTAACCTTATTGGTACCTTCACATCGTAAACTGCCGACTATTCCATAAAATGAATGATGAAATTAAAGGACTTTATTTAAATTATTCATAATTTTTTTTATAGCAGAAGGTGGCAAACGAGCACGCGGTCACCTAAGTGATCGCTACCCATAGATATTTGCAACAAGCATTTGCGAGTTGCAGATGCATTACCTACCTTTTGTGGACAGAAGAGGTGAAAGACAGAAAAAAGTACATTTCCTTCTCCTTAGATATTGATATTATTCCATTAGATAAGGGTGAGGGAAAGAGGACTAAAATTAGGCCTCGGGGACCTCACTCCTCAGACGAAACGCAGAAAACTTCTACTTCACGCCCGTCTTCTGTGAGGTCGTGGTATTTCACCGGTAGAGCGGGCCATTCGAGCAACAGATGTTGTTGCGGGCTCTATCACCGTCAAATGATTTCAAAGTTATTTTCATAATGCGACTAATTTATAACATTCAATAAATTTTTTTAAGTAGGTCGTAAAGCACTTAGATGGATTGGCTTAGAAAAATGTTCAGAAAATATTTAAAATATGCTTTACAAGTATATGTACAATAGTTTCATTAAAAAACTCTTCTTAATGAAAAATTCTCATAAATAATGAGATGCAATCCTAGTTGTTGTTGCGATAATCCTCACATACACTTCTATTTATCATTTTAAAATGTGGGTCAGGATTCGCTCGTCACAATGAAACTGTGTGTCCAGAATGCCCCGAAGGAACAAGATTTTATAATTTCAGTTGCTTTTCATCTCCGCAGACGCTCCAAGGTACGTTTAATTTGTACTCGCAAACAATTTATGAAGATAGCTTTGTTGCTTTAAACGCCATTCTAGAAAATATATAGCAATGCTTTGAAAATTCTAATGATTGTTATTGTTCGAGATTTAATTTTATTTTGCTATTGTTAAATAAATTTATTCGAAAAATAAAACAGATGTTTACTTTAAAAATCTTTTCTATTTAATTCTACGACGAGCAACTAAAGGAAATACGATAATTGATAGGTATTCCAGATTTCATGCTTTAACTACGTTAGCCAATGATATATCATCAATTTATGTAAACGTTAAGATAGAAATCAGCAGGGATCCAATTCCAAGACTGTAATCAATATGCAAGCTTGCTAACTGTTGAGAGAAATTCAATTGATTATTATTTAAAAGTTATAGTTAAAGTTTTAGCGGGATTATCTGGAACTAGAATAACTTATTTACCATAAGTTATTAATAGAATAACCATCTATTATTTTCCATATTGTAATAGCTATTGTTTATATTTCCATCAAGTGTTAATGAATTACAATCATATAATTGTGAACCTTGCTTATAGATATATTGCTTAAGAAATAAAACACAAAGTCCGATTTTTACGTACTGTTTCCGTTTTCGAATACTCGTCAGCTCTGCGAAGGAAAATTTCATCATCAACATAAAACGAAGTCGGTTTCGAATAAAACTGATCTGTAAACTGTAACACGATATTTCATTTATTATAACAAGTTTTCACACCTAAATTTCGACTATGGAAAGGCAACTAAATATCTACGAGTAAGGTATATGTGATCATTTGAGTTATCTCATAACTCGTCAGTGTACAATCAATTTTATAGGTTGATATGAAAACTACAGCTATCTTCAGATAAGTCTCGAAGAAAACAGACCATGTAACACTTAACACTTAACATTTTTGTATTTATCCTCTTAAATATTAATACGATTACCAATGCAAGAAATACATGCACCCGCATGTATTGAATACGTTTAAAACTGTCAGTCTGAATGCCATTGGAATCTTTCATTACCGACAATGGAAGGAAGTAATTGTTGTTAATGTTGTAACGCAGTTGATCGCTCTGGCCCATGTGGCGAAGTGGGCCGGACTGTAATTATTTTATAATTGACGTAACAATTACTCTTCGACATTTAATTAAAGCGACTTTCACGGTCATTCTCATGGTAATTTGTTGTAATTATGGCAATCATTATGATTACATTTTATTACACCATCTTTATAAGGCTACTTGAAAATATTTTTACTAAAAATGTTTTTGCGTAGTTGCTGGATATACCCCCACCCTTATATTTCTTTCTTCGCATTACAACTTTGTCAAAAAACTTATCATTTCGATACCAACTTCACAAGGCGTTGAAAATATATTACAACGATTTAGTAAATGGATTTGTAGGTATGGTAACAAGAGACATATAAAACAATAAGCAAACAAAACTCAATGTTACCTAGATGCTGAAATCATTTATTTATTTAAAAATAGCAAATGAAGCCCGATGAAAGTTCCATCAACTGTTTTTCTAATTAAAAACGTTTAGCCGTAAAAGCGTATTCGATATATCGATAGAGAAATAAAATGATCGTAAACTGGAGGTGAGTTAGTGACCGACAGTAAAGGTATTGCTGATGGATGTAATAAATATGGCACCTCGATCACCCACCGCGTGGTCACTAGACAACTTTACAACAAGCCTTGTAGGGAAGCAACAATGGCTCGTCTTGGGAGAGTCCATCTAAGGTTTTCCAAAGTCCGTTGATAATATGAAATTATATCATCTTATGCATACCTAATTCTCATCTCTCTATTTCTGTGGGTATAAACTCTACATGATAAATTTCTATGTTCATAATAACAATTATAGGGGTTCATGATATTAGGATTTTTTAAATGCTTTTTAACGGTACCGCCTTTTTATTAATTTCATTAATTTTGAACGCCATATTTAACAAATCTATCATATATCGAAAATACGTTTGTTAAACCCGCTAAACAACCAAGCCAATGTTTTTAAACACATCCTGATCACATAATTATTTCTACATTCATCTTTAGTAGCAAAAACCATTTTTGCTACTCGGCTGAATGAGACGAGAAGATAAATGTAGAAATATTTATGTAAGTTTTCGAAAATTTATATTTTTTTCAGCTACAACGACTTCAAAGAATAACTCGGATTTTTACATGTTACATAAGTTCTATGAAAAGAAGACAAAACTAAACACAACCAGATGGACCTGATGGAAATAACAGAAAGCCAAACGAGTATCCATTACAGTGACCAACGGATAGATCAACGGTACAATAATTATTATACATGAAGAAATTATTTTATAGTAACATTCGACACCATATAAGATGAATAGGTAGTGAAATTGAAACAATGCAGAATGTTGCAATTAGCTTTGAATTTACTAAATTCGTCAACTTTTGTCGTTCGTCAACACTTTCTTCCAACTTATTGTCAAAAAACAACTCGTTACATATTCAACCCACACTATATTTTATTTCAGAAATAGTGATGTCATCTATTCGCCTCGATTTGAAACTGCTGTATTCTGGGGCATGACATATTCCTTGGCTTGATTTAGTTAGACGGTTTCATGTGAACGCAATTCCACAATCTAATTTCAATGTAAGAAGCAGATATTTGGGTCACAATTTCTCCTTATGCTAGCCTTTATTGCCGACCCGTGTTTCCCGTTTATTCGATCGACAGGGAACATATGGATCACATTTTGTTTTGTAAGACATAAATTACATATGATTGTTTTTTTTATATACTTTATTATATATATTATATGCACTGCAAGCGCATTCGTTCTTGGCAACCTTTTGTGTAATAAAATGAAAACAACCAATAAAATTAGAATCAAATAACGCTGTAGTACAATGAGATTCGGTGCTAAGGCAATTGGAGTGTAATCGTACTACTACATTATTATAATATGGTAGTAGTAGATTTAGGAAGAAAAATCGGAAAGTCGACTTTAAATCACTGTGTTCTGGGTTGATTTTCGATCGCACTAATGTGGTGTCACCAACCTTTTGACACTGAATTTCAGCCAGGGGGGTAGTGTTGCCGTTTACCGCGGGCTCAGAGAATGTGACGCCGCGCGCGCGGCGCTCTTCGGTCGCCAGGGCGGCAGTAACTAAGTCCGGCGCGCGGCCGCTCGCGCTCGCGGCCCGAGACTGGCGGCTTCGCGCGTTTTCCCTCCCGCGCTTTCCCGTCGGCGTGCGCACGTCAAGCCTGCATTGTTCCGCAAACAGTCCGGCCTATTCAAGCGAGATGAGCGCCGCTTGCAGCGCTCACGAACGCTGGCTCTACCTCGCCTCTATAGAGAGCGGTCTCCGTCGTGTTCCAAGAAAACAAAAACGGTTTAGCGCCCATCTTACACAATCCTTGTTCTGCGTCAACAACGAGCCCCACGCAAGTGGCGTGTAGTCTCTATAGCATCTGCTAGAAGCTTAAGAATTTAAGCGTCAGTTTGCTATTGTCTATGACAATTGTTACGAGTTTGAAGACCGACGAATGTAAACTGATTTAGTCAGTACTATTTACGCAGGGGTTTTTCAGGCATATCCATTGTTAACTCTGAATAACAGAACAAATATTTCCTGTCTAGTTTACATCTACCACTAGGGGATTAGATTTTGGTCAACGATGTTAGTTACCATAAATTTTATTAATTCAAAAACAAATATGGGTGGGTAGATAGATCTTAACATTTAAACCAGGTGTTGTGGTTGTAAACACAAATTTGCTGAATCACTAAACCCTTTCAATTAAACTTTATTCATATGCTTGATTCTTTTAAAAGATATGTTCGCGATATTAGAATTAGGTTAAATTCATCGAAAACTTTTTTTAAATAGATGATCAGCATAAGGTACAGTAATCTAAACAATCTTCAGAATTATCCTAATCCATATAAAAGAACTTGATTGACCTTATATATAGCAAAGCTGAAGAACTGCACTTAGGAACATAACATTTTACAAGGCTTTAAGAAATAGTTTTAAAATGTAAGCCCCTAGGCTGAATAAAAATAGTGAAATATTATTATATAGAAATTCGAAAGCGTTATTTCACATTAAAAACTAGACTAGTTGCCGGCAGTGGCTAGTAAAAAAACCGATCATATTTGACACAAATAGTCCGCTGCCAAATATGTAAACAGTAAGTGTACACCATCCATTATACTCCAGCATAATGGCAGCTATTTCAAGAACGCATAAAATGCCTGGCACTGTACTGCAACAGTCAACATACTGCCATAGCCTGCGACAGTGACGTCGATCGCACAAACAATTGACTTTCCGAGTAATGACTTCGACGTGACCCCATTACACTAATGCGTTTACTTACAAGCCGCGTGTACTTGTATTCGCTAAGAAGTCTTATTGTATATACGTCTAACACCTGGACATCAAAGCGTACTCCCTTTTTACACCATAAGGAGTTTTGTGTTTGTGAAAGAAAGACTGAGACGTATAGATAGATGCTTTGATATTAGATACGTCATTTAATTTTATTCAAATTTAATTTTATCACTAGCCGCTGCTAGTGAAACTGCTATTGTAAAAGAATTTATCAAAACCGATTGGTAGTTAATGAGATTAGCAAGTTCAAACAAAAAAAAATCTTCAGGTTCATTATTTTAGTATATATGTAAAACACTTATCTTAGTATATATATAAAAGACTATCATCACAGTTTCTATTTAGTTAATTTTTTTGAACATAAACATGGTTCACGCAGAATCTCTACAGCGTGTTTAAAAGTAGCATAAGCACCATCTAGCGAATAGTTTTATAACTTTTTCTTGGAAAGTTTAACACCTAGAGGTTCATCCTTAAAAACTGATCTATATGTAACACCGCCACTTTTAAAATTAAATCAATATAATTAGAAAAGATTCTATATGGACCTCAGTGAAGCTTCTTTTAATCACCTCACTACAGGATTTCACAACGCGGTAACTGCGCTAAGTGAGTGCAGTTAAATGAAAGTTGCAATACATTACATGTTAATAATCAACGTAACTGTACCTGCTTATTAACTTAATATGTGTTTGTTTATAACTTTACTTTTTATATAAAGTTCAATCATATATTTTATATATCTTGTCCAGTTAATGTCAAAGAATCGTTTTTAATTAAAAAAAAATGTTACGTTCTTTTCTCCACTTACCCTTAGTTAAACTTAATTTTCTTCTTTATTTTTATCATTCAATCTAATATAGCAGAATCGTTACAAACATTAACGTACGGTGTGTGGGAGGCCTAAAGTGAAATGAGCATCGCTCTTAATTAAAATGAAAACAATCAAATAGCTAAGTACAAAATAAAAAAGAGCAAAGTTCCGCCCTTTTGCTTTGACCTAGTAACCTGGAATGTGTCGATTAAGTTCTTGTCTTATTATAGAAGTGAACATAAGAGAATGCTCTAATTTTTTTATTGAACAATTTAAACTATTAAAATAACATGTATGTTAATTAACATAAATATTACAGATAAGAAAATACAGAATATGATCAAAAATGTATAAAGGTAGAAATAAAAAAAAATTATATCGCCTTAAACCAAATTGTACCATTTTAAACAAAGAATAGAGATAAATCATTTATTGTACGTATAATTTTCAAAGAAGAACTTACTTTAGATAAGTTCAAGTAAGGCGTAAAAAAAGCATTTATACTTTTCCCTTTTGCTCGATAGAAACTGAAAACCAAACGCATCCTTTTTAATTTAACTTTCATAGTAATAAAAGGTAACGTAATAGGGCAATGGTTGTCTAGACTAGACTCTAAACTTTAAACAAACTCTCTTGGTTAACTTATGACTTATATATCGATCAAAAAAATTACTTACACCTACGCTACGCACATCTATATACATCTACGCTACGCACGCATACATACCAGTATGTATGTCTGTATGGACTAGTAGTGTGGACGTACGAGTAGAAGGAGAGAGAAGTGTGAAAGAGATAGAGAAATCCGTAATCTCTGTTTATTCCCCCCCCCCCCCTCGCCATCAATCATAACATGTATGATTGCGTGGAACAAAGCGATATAGTCAACACGTAACTCGATGCCATTATAAAAATGGGATCAATTGGTGTATAACGACGGAGCTTCATTACCGACGACGGGGGCGACCTCTTTTCCTCGCTTCAAGGCAATTTAATTAGAAATAAAAAAAGTTCGAGGTTCCTCTCACACAGCCGCACCATTTGCATTTCGTTCTCACGGAATATTAATTGTCCTCTTTGTTTAAGCTTCACGCCTGTCTAATCTTAGTTTTATGGTTTACTGTGATAAATGGCTTTATTCCGAGTCTTAGAGTATTACTATACTTTTAGAATATCACCGTTTAACAGTAATGCAATAAAATATTTGAAGATTTACCTTCAGTAATTTGCACTATGTACTTAGAAGATCGGAGTAAAATTTTTTCGCGTACAATATATCTCGTGGCAGTAGCTGTCTCTAAAGGCATTTTCTAACCAAAACACTGCCTACGCAGCTCTCATCGAATGTAAAGCAGTAACACGCATCTTCTCGGCGACTGAAGTGTACGCAAAGGTAATAGGTATTGATCTGGAAGCCCTAACTGGAGTTTTTTTGCATGTTTCTAATGCAAGTATAATAATACAAGACGTCGATGTAAATACTGCCTTCAGCTATAACAAGAGCTTTTTGGTTGGGATAAATGTGATTATGACTCTCAAGTGCTTCTTTCATTTTGAGTTCCACAGTATTTGCAAAACGTACAAGTAATTAAAAAGTATCTTACAATGTTTTATATGTATTAAATTGTTTTATTACTACCGAATAAAAACTCCCAACACTTAGCGTTTTTTTTTTAACAAATTGCTAAATTTGCACTTACATAATTACAATATTAGACGCGGCAAGATAGGGGCAGGTTCCTTCATCTTCAACTGATGTTTTCGATATCATCTTATTTGCTGTAATCTCGATAACAGATTATCATCATCATTATCATCATCGTCTCAGCCTATGATCGTCAACTGCTGGACATAGGCCTCCCCCATTGATTGATCGTATCATTGGGGGAAATGTGCCATAATTGCCACGTTTGGCAGGCGGGTTGGCGGTCGCAGTATGTTCAACCGTACTAAGAAAAGGACACTGCTGCCCGTCCTTCGGTGGTCTTTACATCCAGACACAAGACAGATGTTCATGCACATAAATGTTTGTCCTGGGTGTGAATCGAACCCACAAATGCAGCCTGAAAGGCAAGCATCTTACCAAACGCGCCAAACAGTCCGTTAACAGATCAATGTAACGATACTTATACGTTGTTTACCCAATACCTTTATTTAATGGTTACTTTTATGTTAAATGCGTAATCGCTGCAGAAAGTTTAATTCATTAAGTAAAGATATTATGTTTCCTATGGTGATAACCAACATATTTCCCTATTTTATTTCCCTTAAAGGTAATAAATACAACAAACAGTTGGCCAAGCCAAAATTTGATTGAAATGTGTTTCCATAACCTTACAGTGGAAAGAATTAAAATATTAAATAGATAAGATGACCTACTAATATTCAGTTAAAATACTCGGATTCTCTTATTACCGTTAAATATAAATTTAACTTGACGAGAATGAAGAACAAAAATTCATATACGTTTTTAATACAAATAAAAGTCAAGATAAATCAAGAATTGTGACTCAAAAAAGTCGACGCTGATTGAAAGTAAGTTGGTTCTGTAATATGTCATGATATGACGCAAAATCATTCCCTTTCGAGAGTTTCATCCTCCATTAATCATGATTTAAATATAGAAATGTTAAATGTGTAACGTTAACATATGCTCCTTTCGCTTCCACGTCCAAAACGCTAACCGGAAGATTAGCGAGGCCCGTTTTAGCACTTCCTTGCATACAAAATTATCTTTAGCCCTTTAGCGTTCTCCATGATTGTTCCACTGATTCTTTTGTCTATCTATTACTCATCATCATTTTCAAGAAGTGTGTGGTTTGTACCCGGAAGTATTAAAATAGAAAAGAAGAGAATCTTCATTTAAGACTGTGGTCAATTTTTAACACGCTTTTATCAGCTTCGCCTGTATCTATGTAATGGAATCTTGGAAGTCGAATTTTATCCACTTCGAGACTTGATTGATTTAAAATTTTGCACACTCATCAACGACCGATGACAATACAATCATTTCACCCACCTACGTAGAGTCGACACAGTATGACCGTATGTCCTACTCTTCCATATATCCTGGACTCTAGTACATACTGTACTTGATTTTGGCTATAGTTTTTACCGCCGACTGTCTGCCTCAGGCCAAGCCTCCTCGGTAATCCCCCCCTTCCCATCCTTTCCTTATTAGAAAAGGCTGGGTAGATGACGAGGAAGAGAGCTGGGCCTCCGGCACCTCACTCCTCAGATGAATCGCAAAAAACTGTTACTTCATGCCTGTTTTTTGTGAGATTGTGGTATTTCACCTGTCTTGAGGGCCATTCGTGCAACAGATGTTGTTGTTGCGGACTCTACCACTGTAACAATAATTTCACAAGGTTGTGCAATTATCCTAGCCGGGTTCAATAGGATAGAAAATAAACCGTACTAAAAATAGAAAGGGTGAAGTAAATAATACTACAAAAAAGAACTTAAAAAAAATCCTTGATAGAAAAACTGAATGTAAAAATGTGGTGTAAAAAGTTTAATGTAAAAAGCGTGGTGTAAAAATAAAGGTAAAGTCGCTATAAAGTATATTTTTTTATAGAATAACATTAAGCGAACTGACGCCCATGGACATCCGCAACACCAGAGGAACTGCAGATGCGTTGATTTTTATTTTTATTTTATTTTTATTTATTTATTTTTATTTTAAAAAGCAATTTTTATTTTCAAAAGCATCCAAAGCATTTTTTGCATTGATTTGATTTATTTTATTATTTATTAATTTATTAAAAATTATTTTCTACTTTGATTTTCTATTAATCTCTCTTTGGTTTTCTAGTTTTTTTTTTAATTATTGTTTATTAAGAAGTAATGTTTTAAAATTGAAAATGAAAACTCATTGATACGAGATGGCAAGATAGTTAACCTCAACCTCTACATAGATTGTAAGACAGACGTCAAGCCACTTGACTAACACCGTTTCTGAATCTCAACTGTTTTTAATTTATTGGTATTGTGTACGGTAAAGGTATAAAAACGTAAAAATAAAAAAATTATCACTTTTGTCATTACTTTAGTATTGGTATTTTTATGAGTTACAAATTATTAAATATGTATTTTTTTTAAATATAACATTTAAAATATAATTTAAACTGTAACAAAGTCAAGTTTTAATCACTTAATTGAAATATTAAGATTTATGAATTCGTCAAATTTAAAAGTAAAAAATACATAGATTATTGTTCAAATTTCTATTGTAACCGGTTGCTTTAACTCTTAGTACACGACATTTACTCTTTATTCCAATAAAAAAGTAAGGTTTTAAAAACACTCACATGATTCCTGCAAAGATTCGAACTTGTGAAACAAATTTCTTATTCCTCCCAGCGCACCGGTACAGTTCACTAGCCGCAGAAGTTATAACGAGGCCAAAGATTCTATAAATTACGTTCAAACAATTTAGTTCTGTGTACACAAACAAACTGTTACATTGTCGATATTAATACAAACACAAAGCACACGCATTCGTGCCGAGACGCCGTGCTCGAAAGCGCGCCCGCCGAGCTTCGTACGATGTTTTTAATGCGCGAGCGAGACGGGAAATAAAACAACATAAACTTTCGGCCGACGTCGGCCTCTTCCGCGTAGACGGCGCCTTTTAACTACACGCTAGGATAGTGTGGAATCGAAAAGTTTTATTGATGATCACAATAAAGTTTAATTTTAAATTCAGGTTGAATATTTTTAAGGGGATACGTAAATAGATACGATAACGAGATAAAAAATAAACAGTAGAGCTTAGACGAAGCTATATGAACAAGTTTGGCGATATAATGGACTAATGATGGTATAACTACCCAAATCAATACGGATATTTTAGAATGATACTAAAACTTAATCTATAGCAGAATTTGGGAAGCAAACAAGTGGCTTCCCAGACAATATGTACATAACTACCATTACACATTAAGAAGGAGGAGATCCTTCAATCAAAAGGGTTAAAGATGCAGCCTTTTTCTGTACAAATATTTTGAAAAGAAAAGATTGTTTGTTCCGGAGAAACTTAAAAACTACTGAACCAATTTTCAAAATTCTTTCGTCAATAGAAAGTTTTTCTCTATTACGTAGCTTTTAACCTGGGCGAGTTGCTACTATGAAATAACCGATGAAAAAATTTCACTCATTTGACATATATATTTGAGCTTTGTAATAGTTTATACAAGTCACAAGAAAGTATTTCCACTTTTCAATTAAGAATTTGATAGAAAGAACGAAACGAAAGAAATTACATTTTAACTTTGACATGTGTTTATAACACGCACATAATTTGATTTATTACTCAATTTACAATAACTTATATAAAAATTTTATAAGAGTCTCAAAGGCTGGACTGATTTTGAATTCGATTCGTATTTTCCCCTGAGTTTCATAGGGATGTATTCATTCGGGCTTATTGATTTTTTTTTAAATGAATACTAGTGATTAAAATTAAACTAGTTTGACGGATTTTATCGCGTTTAATTGCAAAGCAGCGCTTACAGAGAGACTGAGATGTTCGATATCCCGATGTCAAAGCTGCTGAAGTACCTGTCTTGTTTAATTATTATTTTTTCCGATCTATACAGAATGAACTAGTCAACGTAAAACTAATTTAATATCAATATCTAATATTCGGAATATAAGAAATCATTAAATACTAATGTAAATATATTTTTACCAAGCTGGATTTATTTACTCCACGAATTAGACATTTTTATGGTAAACATACATCTTAATACTTAGTATCAACTTAGATTAATGAAATTCCACAAAAGTTAAGATAATTAATTAATGAAAAAACATAAAGCCTACACTAAAATCATTTTGTGGATAAACTTACTAACTTAAATAGAAATATCATATAATGAATCTATTTTCTTATTCTGGCGACTATATTGTAACTATATTTAATTTTCAATATAAATGAAAATTTGTATATATATTATATCATCAACAGTATCATCAATCTCCAAGAGGAAGTTCTCGTAATATTTTACGAGAACTTCCTCTTGGAATCCAACAATAGTTCTGATTCTTCTTATCCACAATAAACTAATATATCTCATTGTATTCTCACGATAGGACGTGAATGGCATTAAGGAAACAGATGGGGGCGGCAAATATGTAGGGTTCGAATTGTCCCATGCTCCAGTACTAAGTGCTTTTATCGCACTGTAAGATATGACGATGACAGCAACTTCAACAACTATGACTCATAAGGTACACTAGTTTAATTTTATATGTGGCATGTAAAAGGCCTAATTTTTGTACCATTTTAGTGCTCAGTAATTACGTGCAACAAAATATACCCAAAATATAGCCTTTTGTACTTTTTAACCGACTTCAAGAAAAGAAGGACGTTCTCAATTGTTTTTTTTTAATTCTTACTTTAGAACTTTCTTATTTATTTTGATCAGATTTTTTTGTTGTTAAGGGGGAATTCGTTACTGGGTCCCATTTAGATTTGAAATTCATCGAACCTTGGATTTCAAAGATTTACCTAAAACTGACATATTGATAGATTTAAGACAAGCCCTGTTTGAATTTAATGGATTTGTAATGAGACATGGCTTTAAATGACATAAATAAAATTATCTAAATTTGAAGAGGTTTTTGTTACAAAACTTAAAAGAAACCTATATATGAGAGAATAATTAAAATAAATTCAGTAGTTTAAGGTATTAAACAGTACAAATAAGCAAATCTTTTTTGAAATATATATAGTGTAAACAATAAAGACAATGGCATTACTGTAGGTAGGAAATATATCTTTAAGCAAATCTCGCATAGTGAAGAGGTTTGCTAAGAATTGACTTGGACGTCAATAAATTTAAAAAGATAAATAGATTTTTCAAAAATATGCGTGACGTGTCCTAATGCCTGGATTATAATATACAACGTGTCCCAAAATTCAACGATAAGCCAACACCGGAGGATAGACCTGCCCCGGACTAATCGGGGAAAAAA
>DWLR01001133.1:0-19754 GCA_018246295.1 Papilio alexanor hazarajatica
ATATATATATATATATATACTATTGTGCTATATTGCTGTGTTGTAAATATTACGTAATAAAGAAAAAAAAAAACAATCTGTCAAAAATGCATAATGTAAAATGTTGAGTATTATGAGTTTAAACTATGAAGCATTTTATATAGTTATAATTTTATTTTTAATTAATATACTAAGAAGCACATACATAACAATTAAAATTTGCAATGCTACGAGTATAGTATAATGGTAATTATTATATGGTATAGTATATATATGGTATGATATTATTTTATATACAAAAATACCTGATCTGAATTTACTAAGGTTTTGAGTATTTTTTTTTCATGTATTTTGGTATACTTTTTGTGTTACATAAATTGGACCCTACTTTAACCCCTTTGGAAATAAAATTTCAAGGGTCAACCCCTGTATGAGATGAAAATATTTATGGGTAACCTATCACTATTTAAAATAAAATGAATAAAATAATAATAATGTTTTATGCTTTTGGATTAGAAATAGTGTTTGAGAGTTTCGAAAGATTTTCTTTTGTAGAATCCAAACAAATAGGAACTTCTCGAATATACTGTTGTATGCATACAAAGTCGCGGGCACTAATTAATTAATTACTTACTAATTAGTAATTCTACAAACTATTAAAAAGGGAAGTCGATTGTCAGTCTTATTAACACTGAGTGTATTGGATTGAAACAGGAAAACACATTTAAACATTAAACTTGATTAAACATTCCTTGCATCTACATTATCTACGATTTGTAAGTTGGACAGTAATCATATCGTCATGCTAAATATATGTTAGTTAATATTTGAAACTACATAACCTACATACATAATATTTTTCATAAAAGTTTAACTATAAAAGCACCTTGAACATTGTAATATATAGTTAGGGACATGAAAATAGAACCTAGACAGAACTCAATTTTCTCGACTAAACACGAGCGCGAGAATCCACGCAAGCACTCATCGCCGTATGAAAGTAGTCGAACGTAACAACGACGCGACAACTTGCAGATGACCTCATAGAAACATCTTTATCAACATTGAAACGATTAATAAAAAAAATAAAGATATCAATATAAAAGTAAGTATTTATTCCACGCAAATGGTGGGAGAGATTAGTTTGTCACAATATATTGTAATCACCAAACATTTTGCAGCCAATTTATTGCACAGTAACTATCATGTGGTTCTACTTTCGTGTCCCAAAATACAAACAGTATATTATGAAAGAACAATAGTATTTAATCTTTAAAGCAATGGAGTTTTTGGGTGTCTGCCCAAAAACTCCATTGCTTTCCATATTTCCATATTTCTTTTTAACGAAACGATAGTGAAATAAATACCACAATAAACAAATTGGTTGTTTTTTTTTTACAAAAAAAAAATGACATATATCACTATTGCATAATATTGCAAATTACCTATATTTGGAATATTGCATACTACAAATTCAGTCACATAAAAAACTAAAATCATGGTAAAAACTTTAGTTACTTTAAAACTGAACTCATTAAGTTTCACGTGAGAGTTATGTTGTATACTTAATACTAATTATTATTATTTAATATTATTAAATATGTTTTCTTAATGTGGTTGGGCATATATAGAGTAAAAAAAAAACTTATAATTCAATGAAAAATAATATAGGTGCCGCAATATAACATATAGAACAAACAATGTATATTTTTTATATTACTCTACATTTTTGCAAAAAAAATGCAATTGTAGCTATAATAATTATTAATGTTGCTGGTATGTTTTGTATTGAGTATTTTAATATTTTACAGACCATTTGCTATTTTAAAATAAATTATTACAGACATTTAAAATTTATGATTTGCATTTTTCAGTCTATTAAGAAAACAATAACTAACAAAAAGAAATTAACCATAATCATAAATATGAGAAGTTATTAAATAATAAAATGCTACGACTTGGAGGTAGAGATTTTAAATACAGATCTCATTGAAGCTTATTAACCCAATTGTGATAGGTGCCATTTGTATCAATATGAAAACGGTCATGAGATTACTTTATCATACTTTTGTTGAAGCCATTATGGCCATATTGGGCCACAGAATTGAAAGTGGATCGTTCAAATAATTACATCAGCAATTAGTGTCAAAGAAAATAAAATACCATACTATTATAAAAATAAGTGATTAACTATATTTTAATATGGTTTTGTGCGCGAAATAAAGCATTTTCCTTACAAAATAGTAATGAACCGACATACATAACTTCAAGCGATACAAATGAGTTGTTTTCCATCATCCATTTGGAACTGCACTTTGTCCGAGTTGGCAGCCTTGTCTGCTGACTTAGAGAGAGCACTAGCGAGGAAAATCTGTGCTACACCCGTTGCTGCGACGAAGAACGCCCAACCTTGAATACGCGCAATTGTTTCATTTAAAAGTTGGAAATACAAACCAAATTAAAATATATTGTACAATCAACTACCTATATGCTGTTCCAAATGAAGACCTAATTTTTGTAAAAAAAAATATCACTTACTATAAAAAGCGGTTACGCTATTGCATATTTTCATCGGACATGTTGTAATATTGTGGAAATTATGAGTTAAAATAAAGTGAAATTATATAATATGAATAGCTAACAGCACCAATCAAAACCCCCAAAAACATTAACAGTGATGACAACTCAGGTTTTACACTAAATTTCTCATAAATTCCAGAATATTTACGGAAACTAACCTTTTCCGATAATACCTTATAGAATTAGATTTACACAATACACAATTGCACTTAATTTAATATCACAATTTCCACACAATTACAACATTTCGGTTAAAATGTACATTTCTAACCTTACGTCACTTTTTATTCATTTATCTGTGCATTATTAGCGAGGAGAACAACTGACTCGTTTACAAGAAAGTGAATAAATGTTTGAAAGAATGGATACAGATAATGCAAAATATGCAATTTACTTTAAATTTTACTGTAGTAGTACATCAATTTTAATAATAAATTTACGATAACATAACATTATAAACAACATTAATTCTAATTTAGAAATACAATAATGTAATTATTATATTTTCGTGACTCAATTGTTAGAAAGAAAAAAATGAATAGTCAAATATATCATTGGGTATTGTTGTAATGCTCAAAATTATCGTTGATTACGCTCGTGCTATTTGCACATATTTTTTTCTTGCTGTTTTTGAAGACAATGTCGAACACAAAACATGGTTTTAAGAAAACGTCATGCAAAATAATATTTTAGCTACTGGCAACTTAATATAAAAAGCTGCGAAATTCAAAAGACAAAAAGGCGGAAGGGAGATATTTGACAACCTATTATATAGCCATTGGCTAGACTATATCACCTATTGGTCATTCATTGCTTTAACTTCACGTTAAGCGTACGAGTGCTTTTATGTTTGGGATACCTAATTTCCTGGCTTTTATTTTTTGGTAGTCTGTTTTTCTTTGCCGTTTGAATTGTTTTTTTTTCTTACGGACGACGACTTCATACTAGGTTTTTAGGATTTTCATCTTGCTTACAATAAAATGGTACGTAGCTCACAATAATAATAAAAAAAAAATAATTTGCCGACGTCAAACAACTTTTAGAGGAAGGCTTGTCGAGAATTGGATCCATAGAGTGGCAGACGTGCATCGACCACGTTATAAAAGAAGACCAGATTTTTTTTTTGGGCGGCCATTTTGCCGCCCTGCTGCTCCCCCTAACATAAATGAGGCCAGAGACGTTGTTGTACTTTAATTAAAAATCATGTTAAATTTTTTACTATTCTACATTACAAAAGACTAGAAGAAGACCAGATGTTGGCCTTGACGGCATTATCGACGTATTTAATACACGTGCCAGAAAATAAATCTACAAGTGAAGACGAATTATCGGAATAAGCGATATTAAGCTATCGCTATTTCTGATATTTATTCTTCATTTGTTGATATTTTAGAATAATAGAAAAGTAAACTTGTGTATGGTAAATTGTTCTTAAAATGTGTGTAAATCAAGAAATGAATTTACTTCTTCTCTACAATTTATTTAAACATATATTTTAAGTAACTTTTTAAATGTCCGTAAAATCATAAAATTCAATTTTAGTATTCCATACGCACATCATTCATTTCGTTCACTTGAATAGTAACATCACTAAAATAGTGTTATGGCCACCTTTTTTAGTAAGTGACATTTGTTTGTTTATACAATTTGAAGCTTGGTTTGGAACAAAAGATACATGGAGTTGTAATACATGGTGCAACTCAAATATCAGTTAAGCTTTTAGGACACTAGACAAAGCTGTTCAAAGGTCACATAGTAACTCGCAAGCACTCACCAAGGGAACAGTCTCCAGGTAAATAAGGTTCTGAATTTTCACCACAGAGTCTTTTAACTTTCTGTGATCCCCAGCCCCATGGATACAGTAGAAGACCTACGACGCCAAATAAACCTGAAATATTCATACAAAGTATATTTATTAATTGCACCTTGTGTAGTGTTTGGCTGTAATATAATAAAACATAAGTATTGAATCAAATCTGGTTACCTTCATTCAAAAGTGTGTATGTAAAGCTTAAACTTTTCAAACTACATATAAAACCACAACTATTTTGTATCAAATAAATAACAACTGAGTTTTATTATCATAAACAAACAAGTGCTTGACAACAATCTTGGTGGTAGGTAGTGATTTATTCGAAAGATGATATGCACTAGGTTAGCAACAGCCTATTCTTCTCTTGAAGGTATCTACGACGTAATTGAATGGAAACTCTAACACTGGCATCTTGTTCCAATCATAGTTGTATTTGGTAAAGTGCTGCTGTCTCTTGCTCTACAAATTTGATCCGTTTGACCAAATTTGTTACTCAATAATAGTAAATGGCAATAAATATTGCACACTGAACTTTGGAAAGACATTTCAGCTTTGGGAATCGTTATCTCTGTCACACACTATCTCCTCGTCCTTTTTCCTCTACAAAAATCTCTTTCCAAAGGATGATATGCAATATTAATGACCACATATTATATCTTACCTCCTAAGGACTGTGTGGCTCCTGCAAGAGATATCACACTCTTCTTGAAGACAGACTGCACACAACACGCAAAGACACCAGCCAGCACAGTTGAGAATTGTATTGCTGCACCTGAATATTTTAAAATAAAGAAATACTTTATCTGAGTGACAATTTTAACATATGATACCATCCCAGACAAACATGCACAGAGCATAATGATGTCATACATAAGATATTGATATGTATGTATGTATATGATTGATTTATATGTAGATATAAATATTTGACTATTTTTTGGTGCAACTCTACAATATTAAATTTACAATTTTTTTTGTGAAAAAAGTAATAAAAATTGAAATGTTGAAGCAAGAAAGCTGTGTTAAGAGAAATACATAACATCTATAATCTATGTTATGAATTCTCATTTAGACTAACTAAGACAAATTAAATCAATCAAAATAATCAAGCCATTACTAAAATCTGCATAGCTATAAAGGAGAAGGATGACTGTCAAGATAAGATCAAGCAAAGTATATCTCTTAAGCTAGAGAACCCAGTTCAAAGTTCTTTTATACATTGATATAAATTGTTAAAATTAAATACTAATTAAAATATTTTTATTCATGGGCAACTCTCATAATAAGTTGAGTTATGATTTTAGGAGGCCTTTACACAGTATATAAAACTTTACAGACTATAAAAAACGATAGAAGACCCAAAAGATCTGTTTGAAGGTCTAATAAAAAGAAATGTTCTACTCACATAATGATAAAAAGAACATTGCAGCCTTCCATGGTGTTGGATAGATAGTTGAGTCTGTTGTTAGCCCATAAAAGGAGAAAGAAGCACAGTTGTTGTCCTTGGCCATGATACAACTGAAAAAGTGCAAATATTTATTTTAAACGAATATAATTTCCATTTGAAGGACAATAGAAATAAAAATATATGTTACAAAAGTGGTAATATATGCCCTCAGCATATAAGTCAAAAAAAATGCAGACTATACAGTATATGCTCTTTTAGTATATGTATTTGTACTTTTATTTGTGTCAACCATGTGATCACAGATTGAAATTAAACGAAGATCAAAACCACCAGAACTACAATTAATTGAGCAGAAACTTCCTTGTGCTTTTTCCAAACGTATACATACCGATTAGATATCCCTACAGTAGGCACAAAAAATCCAGTAACGTTATTGTCATTTGTGATTACAGGCTGTCCCAAAAGCCATTTAGGAGTCACAATGCCGGTTATTATTAACATAAATGCTGCTAAACTTATTAATAACCAGGCTAAACTGCGACCAGTTATTATCACAAAACACATTGTGAAGTGCTTAAACCAAATACCAAAAATTTACTGCCAAAAACAATCGATAAACTTTTGCGAGGTATTATTTGTTACTTTTATTGAAAATAAACTAAATAAATAAAAACAAATTGTGCTGTTGTTGTTTTCACTTTTTTGACATACGTAAATGTGTTTTACATACAGATTATACAAAAAGTAAACTTTCATGGCAGACTTATAGAATGTCCATGGTAGAATTTATTATCTTTCGTACTAATTTATGCCCTTCTGGGTACTGATACAGATCCTCTACGAACAAGAAAATAGCCATATCACGCTCTTCTGGCATCTATCTATTATCACAAACAGAACTGTTGTCGAACCCCACTTCACTTTTCAAAATCAGTCCATCTGAATACAGGTTACAGGACGTAACAATGGAACGGACATACATATGAAATACATGCGAAAAACTTTTCCCTTCTGTCAGTTGAGAAAATTAAGATATTATTATTACTAAAAAATTTGTAATTTTTATTATAATTTAGTATGTTAATAATTATAATACATTATTGCTAAGCCATACATTATCTAAAAAACTGATCTTAGTTTAACGCCAAGACGTCATGCTTCTTGGATAGAAATGCACTGCAAAATCTCATTTTTGAAAGTTACAATACTGTAACACTCCAAGATTGTTTTTGAAGATTTTATGGACTAGTACCGAGACTTTTAAGCCACCACACCACGATTTAAACCACCATAGATATTATATATCATAGACACGTCTTGTGTCGTCAAATCAAATTATATGTATATATATTTTCTTTTTTCATCGACGATACAAGTGCGTGGAATGGTTTATAGAAACAAGGCCTATTGTTACTTCATTTAGCAGTAATGAATTTTTATTTTACAAAAATATCAGCTGTTATTGCATAAAAGTGTTAGGAATCTAATAATTCGATGTGTCGTGTTAGATCTCAAAGTGAAATGTGGTCGATGACAGTGTAAAACGGTTCTCGCTACGTAAGTATAATTTTACAGAGTTAGATAGTATACTTCTTCTTCGATCTGTAAGCGACTGCTATGGTATTTTTATTTTGTCGTATTCGTTTGCAATTTGACAGATTAAATTCAGGTGATGTACATTTTGATAGTACCTGTGATTTTTTTAAAGAAAGTAGGATACGGCAACTTTAAAAAACAAATCGTATTTTAGATTTATAATTTTCTATATAGTGCCATAAAGCGTTGTAAAAGAAATCGAGAAGAAAGGTTCGTATCATATTTTTCAGGAAGTTAATAAAACATGTTTTCGATTGCCCTTGTTGGTTGTGAAATCTCGAATCCTTTGTTATTCGTAAATCACTTTTACTTTTAAAGACATACTTTGGGTGTTTATAAATGCTTAAACAATTTCTTACTATTTGTACTATTTTTGCAATAACTTTAATCATTATGTGTAATGTAGTATGCTTTACGAACATTATTAAATTTGGAATATTAAAAAAGAAGTTATTGCTAGATTACTTTCGTAAATGTTGTTTAGCTGGTTTTGTTCTATGTGTTGTTGTTTATATTTATTAACTTTGTTGTTATTGTCTTGTGTAATAAACCATCTAAAATGTTGCACTTTCTATTTTTTTACAAACATTAAGAGATAAGAGCATTTAAGATAAATATTACCAACCTTCTCATTGTAAAGATGCTATTTCTGCTGGCTTTATCACAATTTAAAACACCTAATATTTAGGTGGGGGTGGCTTATGCCCAGCAGTGGATGACTATTGACTAAAAAAAAAAAAGAATATTTAGCAAATATTTAGACAGATATTTTGCATTGTCTAGAATATATAGGCTATAGTTTAGTCACCTATTACAATTGCTCTTTTATTAAGTGTATTTTAATATTTCTTTGCAGGGCTTACAAGATCAAGTAGACAGTGCCGTATCAGTTAATGGAATAAACAAATTATGTTATTTTAAATAACATTCAACTGTGATCTCTGTTTTGTGACTAGTTATATTTTTATATTTGTGTATGAATTGTGGTGGGCTTTAGTGCAATTTGTTTGTTTCCTATATACGAACAAGTGCTGAGAAGAGGATGAGTTCAAATAATTCAAACCCTGTTAGGCCACAGATGCCGTTGCGGCAGATTGACTTAGACCAGGTAAGATGACTAATTATTATATTTCTGTGTAGCCATTAGGTTAATATGAAACAAGAAAATGTATTAGCATGTTCTAGACATGTAGCAATTACCAATTAACATTATACATTTTGTTTTATCTCTCTTATGCTATTGTAATTGTATGATAACACAAATTATAAACATATCGTTAGCCCACCAACATGTAAAATTAAAAAAAAAAAAACTATACATACAACAAAACAAACCATTGTAATATGTGAAATTTAAAAACAGACAAAGCAGCATAGTGTTAATTTTAAGATTGACGTTATTACTACTGAGACAATATGCATCATCATCAGCTTATCAGACCACTGCTGGATATAGGCCTTCCTCAACTCTTTCCACAGTATGCAGTGCTTGGCTTTTTGCTTGCTGCTGCTGCTGCTGCTATATGCTCTTAGCAAAAATGCACTTCTATAATAAGTATTTATATTTTGCCTCTTGTATGAGGTAACTGCAGATCTATTCTCTCCACCCTTCCTTACCCTTAATCTCTTAACTCTCCCCTTCTTTTAATTCAAAGTCAAGTAATTATTGTTTTCTGTGTAAGGTGGTGCAGTTGCAAAATTATTAATGAATTACAAGGAATTTTAATATGATTGGTATGGCCTATTGAATACAAATTCTCTTACATCATCATGGTTTATTCAAAAGATTATCTATTATGTAGTATTTTTTTAAATATATGTTGAACACTCTGCACTTCTCTTTGGAAAGAGCTGAAGAAGGTAGATAAGGGACATTATGTTAGTTAAAGATTGAATTTTTAAACCTTTTAATAGTAATAGTAACGCACTTGTTTGCTTACACGATGACATGGTAGACTGACAATCACTTGAGTATAAGTTTATACTATCGAATTATAAAAGAAAAACCTACATTAATTTTAATTACACATGTTTAACCCTTTGCGGACGCATTAACTTCAGAGATGGGTACCCTACTGGTCAGAATTAATTTCTTTTGGAAGAAGAGTGGTACATTACATACAAAGTTATGAGGACTAAACAAGTTTTATAAAACATTTTATCGATAGGTCACTGAATAAATTTGTGAATAGTCCCATTATATGTTTAATTTGAGACGATAATTTGTAAATGTATATCACGGATAAATACTGTATAACATTAGCACGGTTTCTTGTTGTGGTGGCTGAGAGCAGACATACGACTGGAATGGTAAAAAGGCATTGGTGGCTGAGAGTAGACATACGACCGCAAAGGGTTAAAATATAAATCTTAATTGTAACTGCTACTAATATTTTAGCCAATTATTAACTTATTTGGTAAACTTCCCTTTTTTTCTTAGAACATATTTCTAGTAAATTAATTGTAAAGGTTGCTGGAAAAATTATTATTGGTTACATTTTATTATCACTAGAGCATCAGCAGAGTGATAGAATCCCCAACAAAAACATCTGTTGCTCAACCAGAGAAATACTATGATGTCACAGAAGACAGGTGTAAAGTAGAAGTATTCTGTGATTTATCTGATTAGTGAGATGCCCATCCTTTTCTCATAAAGAATGGATAAAAAGGTGGACACTCATTAAAACCATAGCCAAAACTAATTAAGTATGGACTACGGTAGAGTCCAGGATATAGGGGAGAGTAATATATACCGTGCCGAAAAGGGCATGGAGATGATGATGATTTTAGTATTAAATTTGTATGTACTGATTTTATTTTATTCTGAAGAAATTTATTGCTTAATTATATATCAGACCATTGGCTGATGAATAGATTATGCTGAACATCCCCAATTTAATTTGCATTATAATTCTTCACACAATTATTTAATACTATATGCTATCCTAAATCATGATCTAAGTTTTGTAAACAATCAGTTATTTTTAATTTTTATGTAATTTAAAGCAAAACCAACTTTATTTTGCATTAGGTACTATATATGTATATAAAATTTCATCTTACAATTTCAAAAATTTACGACACGCATGATTTATCATTATTTTTTTATAATGGCAGCTTTCTGTAGTAAATAGTTACATTTGTTTCATTATAAAATTTAGATCTTCATTTGGACAGGTCATACCACTTAACCACCAGTTGAAATTACTAATTGATTGTAAATATGTCATCAATCGACTGTGAACTTCGTCAGTTTATAATCGGACTAGGCATATAATAAATTTATAATGAATTGCGAAATCAACAAAATAAATATTAAATGAAATAATATGTCAAATTGTGAATGATTTCTTTCAATTCTCAATTCGGATAAAAACTTTTTAAAACTTTTTTTAATCACAATGCATTTAATATTATACAAAGAGCATATCATATACACGCGCATACGATCTTGTGGGTCGTTACAGTTGCTCGACGTACTGAACTGCACGTCAATGTTGCATAAAATGGTATTTAGCACACTTTCGACAAGCTACAAAGACGCTTGCTAAACTTTGGAATTATCGCGATGAAAAGTAGAATAAAAATAATATTTCTTGCATTCATAAATTTGTAGTAGCATTGTTTTAATTTTTTAAAGCAATTCGTGTTACTTCTAAGCATAATCTATCTAGTTAAATTACAAGAGTATTAAACGATTATATTAGATTATCTAAGACGCCGTTTGACCATCAGACTGAATTACCAATGGTACGTGGAGTATTATCCCAAAGCTATATAATTACATATTTATATTTTATACTTGTAAATGCAATTGCGTATGCATAAAAATAGGAATATGTTATGTTTTTACTTAAGTTTCCTTGTCGTGAAATGTCTAAGAAAGAATGTGTTTTATGCGCAATAAGTATAGCATCCCCGTCATCCCGAACGTTGGAATTCAGTAAGTATAGCAAATTTTTAAATAAGGCCGCAAGCGAACATCGTATCACCAGTTATTATGTCACCACCGCCAACAACATTCGCAACAATCAAAAGAATCACGGATGCGTTGTCAGCCTTCGTGTAAGAGGTATAGACACAATTGACTATCGGTATGACACTCTCTAAGAAGAAATTTACATGACACCTCATACATCGTCGGTTAGGCCGTTTAGGCTACAGGAGGTCACAAGGAGGAACGGAGACACGTACGCGCGAAAAACATTACCCTTCTGGATAAGTCGGATAAAGGGAGAAAAAAAAACAGCTGAAGGGATTTCGCCTACTGCACCTCACTCATTAATTTGTCAGGCAAAACGTAGAAGTATAAATCTTTTTGCCTGACTGACACAGAGGAGGGTTCGGGTTTCGCGGGTGTGTATGTTTGTATGTATATATATGATCGTTCTATTGTGTAGTGACCTGGGCCGATTTCAGTGTCATCTGATTCATATTTTACGTACTTTACGTAACGTATTTTTTTAAAATTAATTTGAGTATTTTATAACAATGTTGTGTATGGAGTTTTTCTGTGAAATGATATTAGCTAACCGTACTAGAAATATGCGTTGTTTTTTTTCTCTCGCCTGTCGAGACGCCGTATTGTTTCGTTTCGACCTGGTTGTTTTACAATAGCGCCTTTACATTCACGCGACTTAGTCATGTTACATTATTTCGCATGTCCTTAAGCACCGCTTCTATTTCTCGTTCACATTATTCGTGATTGTATTAAGTAGTGGTAAGGAGCCGTTCTTCTACGTTACCTTATGAAGTCTTTTTTTATAAGAAAGAAAAAATTAATTCCGTCATAAACAAAGAACTGTCTTTTTGCTAACTGCATATTAAACCATATCCACATCAAAATAACCCATAACGATAAGAATACAAAATTTTTTTAATGAAACTTTTTGTATGCTTTCATATTATTTTGACATCACCGTGGCATTAAAACACATTTCCGGTTCAGCTAGTTAAACATAAAAACCAAAGCGAAAATGGGGATCTTATAATGATTTAAAATAATAAACAAAAATAACGTAGGTCGCAGAACATCACTAGTTTCATACATTGAAAGTTTCACCGGTGTGTCTAATCGAAGTAACTGTAAACTCCTATTCGTGTTCCTCAGTTTGTCTGACCCCGAACAGTGGTTTCGGTATAATTAATATTAATGAGCTAATTCTAATAGTTTTTTTTATCTTAATTATATTTGATCAGCTAATAATGAGGTGCGATAATAAATTGCGATGTCGATGGCCGTGATTGTCCATGATGATACTCTTTTCGATGCCCAAAAAAAAAACTTATGTCAGTTTCGTAGACCTCAATAGTGTTATTAAACACTTTAACTAGGACAATTTCTTTAAAAACTCGGTGACATCAGCTATTGCTAAATAAGTACTACTTTTTGGATTTCAAGAGCCCTTGACCAAAATTTAACTGAAGCAGTCACACTGAATGAAAGATTGCATATAATTATCGATTGATCACCAATTGTAGTTTTTTAGCAAGCGGTCACCTAAGTGACCACTACCCATACCTACCATGACACTACCATAGGCAAATTTGCGAATTACCGATGTGTTGCCTACCTAATAGACAGAGGAGGGAATAGACAGAAAAATGGACATTTCCTTCTCCTATGCATACTCCTCTCCGTCAAATCCTCTGTCTCTTCCCATCCTTTTTCATTCTTTGACAGTGGTAGAGTCCGCAACAACATCTGTAGCACTAATGGCCCGCTCGATCGGTTAAATACCACGAAATCACAGAAGACAGGCGTGAAGTAGAATTTTGCTGCGTTTCGTCTGATGAGTGAGGTGCCGAGGCACAATTTTAGTCCTCTTCCCTTTACCACCTTTTTCTAATAAAGAAAGGATGGAAAGGGAAAGAAGGTTTGATGGGAAAGGAGACCAATTGTAGTTTTAAAATCCTTGAAGTAAAGCGACGATTATCCAAATAAAAAGGCGTTTTATGATACGTTACGTAGTTGTAGAGCCTCGTCATCCGACGTGGGTGGTACGTATACGTATTACCGCTTTACCGTACATATATGATCTGATCTCTTTATCCGGTTGTGTTCTTGTATTTAACCGTTTTAACGATATTTATTGATTTTTATTGTTTTAACGATAAAAGGAGCTGTGCGATCTACTTGCGTCAGTAAGTCTGAGCGCTCGAATTCGACAATACGTAACGCACCGTCAGTTGTCCACAATGCCCGAAATGTGTTGGGTTTTCTCGATATAAAATCTGAACAGCGCGATCGCGCTGCTTGGGATTCTTCGACAGTGTTTTTTCAATACCGTCTGGGACTAAACGGTTAATGCTGCTCAGTACTTGAAGTATGAATATATTTTTATAACGGTGATTTTACTTAAGTCAAAAAAGTCGAATAACATGATCAATAATTTTGATCGATTAATTAATTATTGCTCATCAGAAAAGATTACGGTTGTTTTTTGGAAATCTGAGAGGTAGAGGTACTTTATACATATGTATATCTCCTGTCGGTATACGGCTTTACGGTTGTCGACAGCGATAGTGTTTAGGATTTTTGTAAATTCCACACTTTTGTGTTTATCTTAATACAACAAATGGTAAAAGGAAAGTACTCTCTGTATTTTCCTTCTCTTCCCTTACGTATATATGGTTTCTTTTATCGTATAAAAACAAAATTACTTCCGAATGACGTCGGAAATTTGCCATCGCAGGCAAATGCGTGATGTATCGCGAACGATTTAAATCCGTGTTTACGCAATCTCTGTTCGTATTTGGCGCTGACTTCTCTGCTAAGGTTTCCTCGTGTTGTAAACATGCATGTATGTATGTAATTCTTACTAGTAATTTAATTTTAATAACATTACGCTTCCGCTTAGAAGTCAGTGTCGAATAAAAATATCCGGCATACCATTCGATTTTATTAAATGGTATGGCCTGTAAACTATAGCAAATAAAAACTCAGACCTAAACCTCGGCCTCGCCAGAGATTACCGATTTTTATTTGGTACGGTCTTGATACGTCTCTCTCGCTTCTTTTACACCCTTACATCCACATATTCTCATAATTAGATTCTCTGAGCCTTTGACCAAAACTGAACTGTAGCCACACTAAATGAAAGACTGCGTATAATTACTACATTACTTACATATAATTACTTATTTCATCTATTAGAAAATTAGTAGGTCAGCGAGACGTCAGCTGATAAATATTTACATCTGAGTGGGAAGGTAACCATCTGATGACGCCGATTCGCGATTCAATTGAGCAATTAAACAAACGGTTTAATCAATAATTTAACCTCGATTTGTATCATAGCATTTTCATAATTGTAATGCGATGCGTAATAAGGCAGTCAACCCAGGAAGCGTTAGCAATTGTTAAAAATATTCTACCTTAGCAAAATAAATTTTTGAATTACAAAATATTGTCCCCTATTGCAAACAGAATGAATACAACCATAATTAGCTTATAAAACCCATTATGTAATCAGACAGTCGCCACCGTGACCCTAAAGATCAGCATTTTACTTTGTATTGTAATTTTTATCACACCATTCATAAATGAACGTAAGATTTTTTTCTTTCCAACGGCCTACGTCATACGTTTCATATTTTCACAGACAAGTACTTTAATAGCGATTTAATGATTTTTGTTGAAAGTTTCCGAAGCACATGCGCGTAATGGTCGAAACAAACATTTTGTATTTCATATCACTGTCTCGCTTTCCCCCGTAATAATATACATATCATTATGTTTCAATCGATTAAGTGTAGTAACGATTCTTTTTCGTTTGATGCCGGAATTTTATTTATATCATTGTTATTTATAGGGTAGGTACGTCTCAATAAAATCCATTAAATCTTAACAGTGCTTGTATTAAGTCTGCCACTATTTCAAGTTTCGGTATATATTCGGAACCCAAGATTCAGTGAATGGAACAAATGAAATTCAAATTGGATCCACTTGCGAATGTCCTTTTTCGATTGGGGTTGAGCAGACGTAGGTACAGTCGAGTTCCTTCGCGGTATTCCATTTACAGAAAAAATTACTTGTTCTTTGCGACAAACTGAACTCCGCCTCCTTACAAATAACCAATTAAGGCGCTATCGATGTTTTGACAAAATAAAGTAAAATCTATGGCGTACCTGCTCTGCTATTGTTATCAGCGCTGTCTTTGTTTTCCGCTCGAGTTGTTTTACGATCTCTGCCATTCAGACGAAATCGTTATTTGCGAATACTGTATTGTTACAACATTGACCGACCTTTTTTCGTCCTAACACATTTAAAAGTGGCATCCTATTGGTTATTGTTTCTCCATCAACGTCTCAAGGCGTACGAAACGTTCAAACAATTGTTTCCTTTAAAGTAGAATACCGTCAAGGAACTCGACTGTACCTGTTATGGATTAACAATTAATGGTGTGTGCAGCAGTTCTATCAGTTTGTGACTTACTGAGGAATATATTATTAGCTTCGCTGAAGAAAAAGAGAAAAAGATTTTGGGTTTGAAGTTTACTAAAAAAAAGAAAGGAGCATGGTGCATGAAGTTAAATTTAGATTTGGATGGTGCTGTCGAAGATCATAATAATTTTTTCAGTATAAGTAATGATTTATTTAAGAATTTATTACGGAAGAGCAATAAAGATCAAAAATGGATACAACATTTCGAGAAGCATTATCTGCAAGATTTCAACTTGAGGTCACATTTCGTTATTTAGCAACTGAAGATTCTTGAGGTCACATTTCGTTATTTAGCAACTGGAGACTTCTTATAAAAGCTTGTATTACTTATTCCGCGTGTCCTTCAATTATGATCGTATTTATACCACAAGTGTGTGTTATGTTATCTGTGATGCACTAGAAGGTTATATAAAAGTAAGTACTAAATAATATTTTTTTTTGTTTTAAACAACAAATCTTCATATTTAAATGTAGGTCCTAATAAAGCTATAACTTTTTTTTTTGCCGAACAAAATGTTTATTTAACATAAATAAGTAATTATCTTATCAATAATAAACTAATGAACTATTTACAAAACCGAAGGGCAAGTAAAAACTACGAAAAGTTTTTTTTTTCATGTTTGTGAAGTTTGTCTGTTTGCTGTACTTAATTGGTTATACTAGATTCAGATGTCAAACTAAAATAGCCTGGGTGTTGAGGATCATATGACGTCGAAGCGACATACAATAACGGTGCCAGTTTGTTATTTTGTCTTAATGCTTTTATTTGAACATCTGATAAAGCCTTTTGAATATCTGTTTTTGCAATTATTCCTATTTCACCTGGTAAAGAACGTGGAGTCATAGCAACATATTTGGTAAAAATTTAAAATTAGTCTTCTTCATTTTAATTTTTAATAAAAGAATTCATTGTGTTTGTAACATTCATAGCAATTCTATCATTTCTATCAATGGTGCTATATATGTCCTCATTTTTTCTTTTTAATTTTTTTTTAAACGATTTAAGTGATGAGACAGTGAATTCAGATGAATCTTCGTTTTGGTGAATTTCAGTGCTATCCGTTTGCTTAATATTATCCTCAGTATTATTTATATCATCTACAGCATTAGAATTTTCTTCGCTATAACTATTTTCTTTTTGATTTTTTTGTTTCGTAGTCGTTATCTGAAGTCTTATTTGAATCTTCATCAATCTGTAAAAAAAAGTTAATGACATAATGTTTTCTATTTCAGTTGCCAAATACAGAGCAAAAATGCAAGGAAATAAAAACTTGAGATTACTAATTATATTAATTATATTAACTTGGGATTTGAGTTAAAATGAAATTTTCCTGGATGTATTGGTGCGATTGATGGAAAACACGTAAACTTGATAGCTCCAGTGACTAGTGGACCCGACTTCTAAAATTATAAAGAACATATAGCATATTATTACTAGCTTGTTTAGATAATGATTACTCGTTTAATTACATTGATATTTGAACTAAGGGTAGATATTCTGATGACGGCGTTTACGATATTTGCTCTGCAGCAGAAAGTGTTTTTGTAGCTGATGTTGCATTTCCCCTCCATAAAACATTATAAAACCATATGCAGGTTCAAAGCAAAAAAATTCAATTACCGTCTTTTAATTGTTCTCAAAAGAGGTGTACAAGTAAAAATTATGCTCACAGCAAATGCTCCGCGCGGACAAAGTTGTGGGCAAAAGGTAGTAATATTATAACCAGAAACAAACAAATAATAAGTAGGTTTTTAAACCTTTAACTTCATATCAACCTTCGTCATTTTAAGCAAAAATATTTTATTTTTTTAATTATATTTACTTACTTTTTATATAAGTAACAATAAATTTTATTTACATTTGAATATGTTTCTTGTTTATTCCTGAATATCCTTAAAAATCCATCGGCTGTGGCAAACCACGAAACCATTGGCGTATACACCGCATTTTGGTCAGCATCTGATCTCATGCTTTTTTAATTTTTTTTTTAAATTTTTTTGGAATGTGTTTGATCAAAAGGCCAGGGATATTCAGCTTTTCCAGATTTCTTTATACACACTTTCTCACGCATGTCTGTTTTTGTATAAATTACTAGTTATATTCCATAAACACGGGTAGTCGCGATACGCCTCTACTAGTTTTTAGCATTTGCAAATCAGTAAAACGATCAACCATTGGGATATCGTGCAACGTCAGTCCGCGTCTAATGACTAAACCGAGTCCCCGCGTCACACTTGCTTTTTTATACCACCGATGAATTTCATTGATCGTTAGATTCCGCGTTCGGGGTGCGGAAGATTTCTGTTCACGCACGCCATAGGGACCGTTTGCGTTAATTGCTTTTATTAGTCGATAGGTACCGCACGCGGATTGTTTGATATTCTTCATCGCGCCTTTTTTTTTAAATAAAAGTGGACACCATTTGGTACCTGCAATAGATTAGGATAGGTTTGTATGCGTGTGTTGGCAATTCTATCAGCTTGTGACTTAATGAAGACAAAAAAATTAACTTTACTGAAGAATAAGAAAAATAGTTTTTGGGTGTGAAATTTACGGAAAAATCTAAAGGTGCATGTAGTAGATCAACCATAACGATCCCGCACAGATTCACTTCGAATTTAATAACACTCAAAAAGTGTGCACTGCGCATGCTTTACACCAACCGATTAATTTCGTTAGCCGTTATACAGCATGCGGAGAGTCCCCGTATGCTGTATTATCATGACCAATTAAAATGAAAAAAATATCGTTTAGAATAACCTTACAACGCTATAGAGTTACCAACTTTATAGTTTAGCGGTTAAGACTCCTAACTACTGCCTCGTGCTTGCTTCCTGGAGTAGAAGTTTAATCGAATCCTAAAGAATTCAATATTCTTAATAACTAATTGTTTCATGCAAGCCATTACAGCCATGAATCACTTGGGGGATTTTTAATATTCCTTGTTCGTTTGGCACCATCTACCCTGTTGATTGATCCGTGGCTGCTTTTAAATTTATTCCTAGTGTTTTGTGCGTGCAATTTTTAATACTTTTTAGTGCACCGCTTGGCAATGTGCCAGATAAATTTTTCAATACCATCTTCACGGATATATTTTTTTTTTACAAATCGGCCCCATTTCGCTGTAGCTATTTATAAACTTCCTTATGAATCACGGTGTATGTTCGATCTAAATTAGTTACTTTATTTGTTGGATGAAAAGAAACCATAGACTGACTAATAACCCATTATTAGTCAGTCTATGGTTTCTTAGGTAATCTAAGGCCCATCTATTACCTAAATAGTTTAGCTAGGTGTGCCTCGCAATTTTTAAATCTGTTTTTAATCGTTTCTAAATTTTAACCAGTGTAAGTTCTTTAACTGTATATTTGATTAAAAACAGAAGACATGATCATTGTACATTTGTTAATACTCTTTTCATAAGACGTAGCGTTTTTTAGTATCGGCTAAGATAGCTTGTCGTCTAGGGTGAAGGAATAATTTATATTGGAGACGTAGGAAAATAGAACCTAACCTCGTTTTATGAAACAGTCGTTTTAATTCGCGAAGGAGGGCGAGAATTGCGCATGTATGGTATATATTTATCGTTAACAGGTACATAGGAGGTGTTCAAAATATGCCGTTATATGTATAAACATATAAACATAACATGAACGTATAGTATGAACAATTAATATTAATATAATTGACTGACCGGTTGGCGCAGTGATACTTGCTTCTCACGCCGCAGGTCGTGGGTTCGATTCCCACACAGGACAAACATTTGTGTGCATGAACATGTCTGCTTGTTTTGTGTCTGGGTGTAATTATCTATATATGTATGTATTTACAAAAAGAAAAGTATTAATATATGTAGTACACTGCCGGCCAAAAGTTTGAGACCACCTTGAAAAAATTACAATATTGAATAAAACTCCAAAAGTTAGTGCTCT
>DWLR01001134.1:0-19754 GCA_018246295.1 Papilio alexanor hazarajatica
TACGCAACGCACCGTCAGTTGTCCACAATGCTCGAAATGTGCTGGGTTTTCTCGACATAAAATCTGAACAGCGCGATTGCGCTGCTTGGGACTCAAACGGTTAAGCATTTCTTTAGTGAGTTCATAATTCTTTTATACGAGTAATTAAAATCCGAAATCATGTTAATTAGCGAAGATGTACCGAAAATTGACAAATTGATAGATTAAATACAATCCCTGTTTGAGTTTAATGAATTTGTAATGAGACGTACCGTGGCAATAAATGACTTAATGATTTGTACATGAAATTGTATAAATTTGATGTCGGTTTGGTCTTCAGTTTTAAAGATTTAAATGATTATATATCCAGAGGTGTCATTTAAAGAAACGAAATAAAAAAGTAACATTTTTGATGTTTCCGTCATTCATGTAAATTTATATAAAATAAAGTGTGCGATAAATTCATGAAGGAGCAGATTTGATTAAGCCTCACGACAAACAGACGCGCGGTGTTGTTAAATCATTTGATTAAACACGTGGCCGCCGCTTTTTTAATGTTGTTAATACTACAGATCATTTACTTTATGGCGAAACTTTTTATTTATGCTCTGGAAATCATTAATCAACTAAATTTAAAAATTGAAAAAGTAATAACTACAGTTAATCTGTATTCTGAACTGAATACCTCCAAGTTCGTTCCCTTTAATCCTTAGTAAAAAAAATCCAGTGACTGGTATCGTGACAAGTTCTAGGAAACATAAAATTGTAGCGAACGCGGGCTAGCGCATGCTGCGAGGATTTATAGCTTTCTACAGCTATTTATATACGTAAAAGATCTACCGTGCGTTGATATTGTGGTACATTCTTTGCATGCTGCCTTACAAATAATATTTCAATTTATTTCTAAAGCGAAACTTTGTTGTAGTATTTAGGAATACTTGATTTCTGCAACTGAGAGAAGAAAGTGAGGGTAACCGAGTGTTAATCTATTCATAACCTTCTCTCAAATTTTCGTACTATGTGATATGAGCTCCATTCCTAGACTGTTATTAATATTCTGAACGTCGCTTTTAGTTTTGAAAATTGCTTCCTATTGTACTTAAATAAAAAAAGTGAGTTAAATTTTATTAACAACCAAAAATGTTAACGAAATTAACGTTTAATTTATTCCGATGGAGGCCTTTGTTTGCACCAACATTACAAAGGTCGAAAATAACAGAGAATTAAGTCTTTTAGGCGTACAGATAACAAAATAAATTGCGACTGTTTATTTCATCTGAATAAGTAACGAGTGATCAACATTTCTGTTCGTAAATTTCGTTTGAGAATTGAGAAGTTCGAAACGCTTTTCGAGTTTTTTGTGATACTGCTGTATGTTAGTTTGTATTAATATAAGCTGTTGCCTGAGTTAAATACATTGGTACCTTATGTCCTGAGGCGATCACATCTTAAGTTGGAATAAACTACTTTCCGCTTCATCAGCCACAGAATTGTATTGTAGAGCATAGTCGTCTCGATAGAATCGTAGAATCAAAGGAAGAAGATGTAATAACTTAAACTGCTACTATTTAAAATCTCGTTTAAATAACACCAAATTGTTTTAACATTTACATTGAAATTATAATTTTTTGAAAAGCTCTTATTACTATATTTATAGGACATATTAAATTCATTTAGAAGCACTAAGTGAACACGTCGGTTGTTGATATGACATTTCTCCGTAGAAATATTCCTTCCAGAAGTCAATTTCTATTAATGGAATTCTTCGAACACATAGTAAGTTTAAAAGACATTTTAGTATATGAGTTAGTCAAAGTGTTGGGCACAAAATGTCCTAGAAAGAAAGCTAGGTAGTAGATAGACTTCCCACAAGAATAACCTATGATCTATCCAAAGTTTCGGGAGTCTACTGGATGAGGGCTTCAAAGGATCGATCTTTGTGATGATCCTTCGGAAAGTGAACATATATTACTAAGCTCTTTCTACAAAGTAAAATTACATTAATGTTTTTTTTAATTGGTTTGCTTTAAATTATTCTGTAGGGTAAAATTATGTAAATTAAAAAGGGCAAATTAATTTTTTTTACAGGGCTTAACGGAGTGAAGTCATTTGCGGCGCGTCCACCCGAAAATACTTTAATTGGTAAAGAAATTTTCAACGATTTCATGCAATAAAAATTAAAAATAAAATAATTTTACTCAGCATTAGTGCAATCTTGTGACTTATTGATCATAACCATAGGTTATAGAAAGATATGTTTAAAAAATAATATATAAGAGATTAAGAATAACGCCATCTTATTAAAAATTGGGAAACTATCTTTACTGAAACAGTTTCATGTACGTTTTACGTATTAAGATAGGTATAAATTATTATTCTGAGCCTTATTCCATACATGTATAGACTAATGTAAAACTTCCTTTCACTGTAGGACATGACATTTTGCATAGTTTAGAATTTAGAGTTTTGAAGCTTTGAGTGGCCGCTATATAATTTTCACAGGTGTAAATTCGTATGAAAGTTATATTGAATAGGTACTCGGTGAGCAGCAGAACGTATTCGGGAGCTATGTAAATAAGTAAAAATGTATCGACAGTGTGATATAGTGCACTGGAATGTTTAATGCACTATGTGGAACTATGGAGACATTTTATACAGCTAATTTTAATGTAGTTTTGATACCTTTTAATACATATGGGTTATTTTTAGATTTCCGCTATTGTTGAAAGAATTAAGTGTATATGTATATGATAAATATATTACTGTTAAGTTACTTTTGTAATAATATAATAAAGTAAATAAGTTTCAATATTCAACGATAAGTACGATCTCCAAAGTATTCATTCCCATACAAAAAATGCTTATGTTATTTACACTAGTATTTGAATAGATTTTCTTATCAATATCGATTACAAGAAGCTTAGCTGCTACGCAGATAAGCTTCCTGTAAATTCCCAAGGCGGGACATCTACACAACAAGCGGCTCAGGAGATTCTAAACGGATGCAGAATTGGAGTGCTTTAAATTGTTAATAAGATCTACCTTTTGTAGTTAACTCGTCGAATAAGTCATTAACGTTTTAGTACAGATGTGAGTAGAGTATTCGTTTTAATAAAACGTTATATGATTAATTCCATTTTATTATACATTCCATTTTATGTACTATTATACTCTTTATATTTTATTCTTCAGAGATACAACGATTTTTTCTTTTTTTTTGAGAAAGGGTTACGTTAATCGTCCCATGAAGTTTTTTTATTACAAAAGCAACTTAGTTATAAATGCGTGTTAAATTTATCTGTACTCAACGAGCATAATGACTCACACGTCTTTGTTTCAGATGTAAACAAGAAGTTACTTTTCCTTCCGAAACGCGGAGATTCCGAAATACCACAGCTGGTCACAAGTCAGTCAATCGTTTTTATATTTATAATATCTAAAAAAAAACACATTTTAAATTGTTCTATGCAAAATAAACATTTTTGCTATGGCTTCACTATATTTGCACACAATCGCTTAGGGCGGTAATGACACGCGCCTGTCCTATCCTATGCACATTCACACGGTAGCTATGCTATCCCGTGTGAACTAGCTCAAGAGTGTTCCGGGAATCGGTCGATAATTATACTGTGAGAATTTTGAACGGTATAAATGGCCGTGTCGAATCAAAACCGCTTTTACTGAAGCGATTACTTTTTGGAAGAATTGGCATAAAAAGTTTTTTTTACCATTCCAACTAATCTTAAAGGCTTGTGCTAGGATATGGCAAGCGACAATTGTCGAATGGCGGGATTCGAATCTACGACCTCATGATTGGTAGTCCGTACCTAAATCATTAAGCTATTGGCGCTTCGAAGGCATAATCACCCATTGTGACTTTTTGTAATATGTTTAGAAGTGGGGTTCCGCGGCAACTAATCGTTGTGTGGGGAAGTAATGGTGGTTCCGCGAAAATATGTATTAAAATTGCATCCCTTTGTTATCTCAGTCGTGTAGAAAACGATCTTTCATGAAATAAAAGCAATTCCTTATGCTTAATATTAGAAGTTAAAGTAATTAATGTAATGTAGTTAATGTAGTTTGTAACTGTTCGACGCAAAAATGTTTCTTATAAAGTAAACAGAAATCGAATATTAGACCCCTTTTTAAAAGCCAATTAATCTAACCACCACACTACTAAGTCGTAAATTAATTTTACATGTATCTTCCATAATAATTGTTAATTGCATAATAATATCAAATATTTAAATTGACAATATAAATAATACTTATCCTCTATTATGATGCACCCTATGCAAGTTTAATATTTAAAGATATTATGGCGCGTGGCATGGTCCCCTACCCTGAGTTCATACTCCAAGCGATATACGTGTCGTGTGAAACGGTCTTAACAAATAACCTTTCCCTTTGGATAACAAAAGTATTTGAATTGTGCCCGTGAGAAATATAATGTGGGTCAATTTACGTTAACTCCTGATGGTTGGTCACTTAAACGATTGTTTATTCATTAGAAATATGTCATCGTATAATTGTAAGCAGGCGTTAGTGTACATCCGTGCGAGTATGAACTGAGGTAATAGGGTAATAGAGATAAAGTTAAAAGTAGGTATAGATTAGGGATTATCTACTAGCCCTGAGTAGGTGTACATTTAGGAGTAAGATAAAGGATAGGTGTAGAAGAAGTTAGGGAAGGTGTGGGGTTAAGGGTAGTTGGAGAGGATGGAAAAGGATCGAGTTAAGGTTAGGAGTTGAGACAAGCGAGAGTGAAAGGAGAAAGAGAACTAAACATGAAAGCAATATATATTATACGTTGAAATACGAAGTTATGGTTACCGCTGCGAAGAGAATCATCAAATCTATTGAAATAATTATCGCCGAATCAAATAGTCATGAGAGCTTTAGCGTTAGAAAATCCGTTAATCATTACGTAAGTTCGGTATAACTATTGGCACGTGTCAAGCCACCCTTATTATTTCACACGGGATGCGCGACTACTCGTGTGAAACTACCAAAAAAAAAAATGTAAAAGAAGCGTTAAAACTATTTAAAGTCTTACCGTGAGAATAAAATTTTTACTAGCCAGGTAAGTTCTATTCTTCGATATATTATTAAAATTATATATGTTTTTTCTTAGGACTTTTTTTTATTAAATTTAATAATATATCCACCCATATACCAAAGAAATAACAGGTTTGGTGACTGCAACCTAAGATTATTTGTGTTATCGCTATTTTAAATCAAATAAAGAAAATATTTTTTGAACATTTTGTACGGTCCATGGTCCCGCCACTCTATTTTATTATCTTAAAACGTTGTTTTAAAATTGTTAAGACCCATGCAATTGTAATTTAAACGAAAATTTTCTGTTTGGCAAATTGTATAATGCTATAGCATTAAGAGAAAGACACATATTCTCATAAACTCCAACAAAAAGGTCCCATAATATAAACAGGTCGTTGTTGAAGACGGTAATAGTATCAGCAAAAAACATTCAAAGATGTGAAAAAAGGGATTGTTATTTATAACATTCTGGATAATTAAGTAGACAGGAAGTTCGGGAATTTCAACGATATTTAATTCTCACGGACTCGTATCATGGGACTGGGAACTTTACGGCTCTTTCACACGGGATGTAACCTGGACCCGTGTGAAGTTTTAGGGTGGGAATCTAGACACGTGCCCGTAAAGTCGTTGGTTTGTTTATGTTATTGTATTATTGATAAATTTTATATGAGTTAAATGCATATTTATGTCCCACAAATTGAGACAGCTTAATACAGTAATATAGATTGATTTATTGATTTAATTTTTGCAAAAAGTAATTCCTAAGTACAATCATCTCCCTGCCCTTTGTGACTGGTTTTGGCAGTACAGTTTTTACGATCGGCCGACTGACTGACGCGAAAGCTTCTCGGGATTTTTTAGTACGTTTAATTTAAAAATAACAATAAGCATACTCTAATAAAGCGAAATTGAATTTGTTTGAATGAATCGTTTCTTTGTTGTTTGTCTCTCTGTAATCGCTTATTTTATATTTCAATGTACGATCTTAGATTACATAATTACGGCCTATTTTACACTAAACCATTAAATTTATAAGTATTTTAGTAAAAAAAATTTGAAACCATGTAAATCTAAAAAGTCTTTTCAAATTTATTGCGACCATTGACAAAAACCACAACGTTAAAAGCTTATCGGGATCGCTAGGCCGTTTTGTCACGTGCGGCAGTTCCCACTTCCCGCCCCCAAAATTTACTTCACACGGGACTTGCAATGTCTCGTGTGAAACGGACATTATAAAATCTCGGACCCTTGAAGTAGCGATCGTGAGAATTTGATGAATAATCGGGCAAAGTTCCTGCATTTTTATTCAAATAAAAAATATTAGAACGTAAAAAATATTAAAGGTCTGTTATCGTTGTAGCTCTAAGAATTTTTAATGGTTTGTATTTTTTTGTTGCCATTTGCCATCGAAACTAAGAAATTATATTAAAAGATATTGCGAAGTTATGGTATCTATTGCATTTGCCTTTATTTTCATTAACAATATACATGATATTTGAATTTCATTTAAGAATGTCAAGCTTATTAATACAAAATAGTAAATATTCATAAAATAAGAAACAAAGGGTGTTTACATTTTATTTTCAAAAGAAATGTCTTGACTCTGCCTAAAAATTATTTTTAAATAGAAGTGTTTAAATATCTTAATATTATGTGTGGAAGTATTTAATTTGAGTTGGAAGTTGATAAGCACTCGCATCTCGTAATGCATAAGGTAGGTAGATATTACAAATTTCCTTTTGAGACAAACCTGGCACATCTCTCTAGCTTTGTCTTAACTTATAAATTCAGTACTGTTTATTGATAATACATCGTCGTTTTTAAGAAATAAGAACATAATATAAAAATATTAAAGTATGTCAAAAGCTCAACGGTTCCAATATCCAACTAAACCTTTTAAGACAAAATGTATATTCAAACAAGTTCATTACAAATTGCCAAAAAGCTATCTAATGAGGCAATACTTCTGTGGCGACGCTGTAATCTCATAGTCGTCCTTGGTTCGTACGTTGTGGCCATAGTTATAGCGGATTTTTTTTAAATTACTTTTGTTTTGTATCTTTTTAATGTGAGAAAACGTGCCCACGTATATTTAGTAATCTAGCAAGTCCGGATTGTCGGTCTCACACCGACAAAAACCTTACAACGTTCCTCCCGCGCATATCGACAGAGCTACGGGACGCTTTGTAAACATTTGCTGGCCCCGTCTGCACCAGCTATACTTTTTTGTATCTGACTTGTATAAAAAATATACAGGCGTAAATTTAATTTAACAAAGACAGGATTACACTAAACAATAAAAAAGAAACAAAATGGATTAGTTACAAATAGAATCTATCTAAATTCTGCGAGTGAGAGCTACAATGAATATTGCTAATGATAGAGTATTAGAATTGTTGTTATTGGGAAATATTTTTCGACAATATTAATAAAAATACGTTTGAAGTGAAACTTCGAGGGCAGTGTTTTGATAATTCGACGATTTTTTAATCTATTGTTACATAATACCTACCTACTATTTACTCTACAGACTAAAATAATTATGAGCGCTTTATCCTGCGTTAATTAATTTAAATCAATTTGCCAGCGGATCATAAGATGATATAAAATATCTAAATGTCTAATAGGATTCTGTTTGTAATTAAAGATTATGGATAAATTGCTTGCAGTGTGGCCAACGCTAGGACCCATTATGCGTAATTCTGTCGGGAATCTCCGGGGGCCCGTGGGAATTTTTATTAACGGCCTCTTCCCCAAGCCTCCGAGGGTTGACGTGTTTTATTGAGTGCACGAATGAAAGCTCGAATGATAAGATTCTGACACCTGGAAATGTTTCTCATTCATGTTTTTAACATGTACTTGTATCTTATTTTTCAAATGAGCATTTCTTGCATATATATTTTATAAATTTGCTAAATTTCTATTTATTAAAATTTAATTTGCGGATCGCGAAAACTATATTGACTATTTGAAGTAATATTTATTAATTTAGAAAGGTTAAGCTTAAAAATAATAAGCATATGAATAAAATATCGTAATAATAATCTTAAATAAAATATCCAGAAAACTTTATGGCACTACACCTCAAACTTTCAACTTCCTTGAAAATTATATGCTCGAACATATTTATCAAAAAAAAAATAAGTTCCAGTAAATAATGACTTAAATTTTGAAGTCCGCAAAAGTTCGATGTGATTTCAAAGACGGCTAGTTCACATAGGAAACGATTAACTCCCGTGAGAAATGGTCCGACCTTGTGGATGACCCCGGACAATTCCCATGACATTGCCGGCCAAAAAACCCACCGTCCTATAATTTGACTTTCAATGTTCACACGGACCACCACAACGTTGAGGAAAAAATTGAGTTCGTATTTTTTTTTTTACTGGAAACATTGTATCGATGATCTTTTGAAGATGTCACTCCGTTATATCATGTTTATTTTAAACTTTATAAGAAAGGTCTCAGGTTTATGTAATATATAATTCGTTTACAGATTTCTTCTCTTTATTTCTAATAAAAAAAGAACAAACAGTAAGTGGCATAGTGAGGTAAGCTTCAAAAGTCTTAAAATCATTGCTAGTCGCTCAGTCAGAATATAATATTCATCATATTATTTTACATAAATTTTCTTAAACGCATAGAGTAAGAAAAATAAGAAGAAATGGTGTAAGGGAGAAATGTTAGAAGCAATTTCTTTCTTTGTAAGGAAAAGTTACGATACAATGATAAAATCAGGGTTTGAACTTTTAGTTGTAATCCAAGACGTGCCTACATACTTTTCTGTATGTATGTAGCTCCACCTCAGCCTATGATCGTCCACTGCTGGATATAGGGTCTCCCCCATTGACTGCATCATTGGGGGGGGAATGTGTCATAGTCGCCACGCTTGGCAGGCGGATTGGCAATCGCAGTATGTTCCACCGTACTAAGAAAAGGACGGGCAGCAGCGTCCTTAGGCTTAGGCAGGATATAAATATCCAGACTCAAGACAAACAGACATATTCAAGCACACAAACGTTTGTCTTGGGTGGGAATCGAACCCACAACCTGCGGCGCGGAAGGCAAGTGTCTTGCCACTGCGCCGATCGGTTAGTCTTAACTAATAATCATATTAAATTAATAAACACGTATAGAATAAAATCTAAATCTTTAATTATTTTAATAATCTTAGGATAGAATTTATTTTATTACATTTAGAAGCTTTCTTCTAAAAAATTAACCAACGTTTCACTATAAATATAAATAAGCCTTTGCTTATTTATATTTATAGTGAAACGTTGGTTAATTTTTTTTCGCATACTACAAAATAAATGGTCCCAAAACATAGCAAAGTGAAGGATTCCTCAGATATCAGGGTAAAAATTAAAAACTGTTTTTGATGCCGTCCATTTGATGCAGCCCGTAATAACTTGTCACGTATCAGATTAAGGCACGTGTCGACACACCCTAAGCACGCGAAGTATTCCCACGCAGAAAAATTCTCACAGGAAATTTCATTCCCTGAGAAATTCCTCGCGCAATTACAGATGCGGATTTTTTTCTTAGTGTTGTTGACATTAGAATATTTGAAGGGCTGATAAGTGCGTATACATATTTTTTGCATGACAAACGCGAGTCTGGCTTCTTGAAACTGATAAGTTTCTTGCTGCAGAGGTTTAACTTGTTTGTTTTTTTTTATATGTATACGTATGTTTATTTACTTTTAAGCAAATGTATAGAAAAATGAAGTATGAATAATTTTTGTATCTATATATAGAGGTACAAGTATCTATATACAGAGAAAGTTTTCGAGGTCCGCCAACCATAATATAGAAAGTAAAGACATGCTAAGGAGCAAGAAGGGAATCGATCTTCCAATCAACCACTCGCGCACTATGCGTGGAATTTACGACATTAATCATTTGACGTTTGATTCCTATTATTGCACACTAATAGTCCAAAAGTGAAATATTCAAATTACATATACCAACAATAGTTATTTGACAAAAAGTTTTAAAATAATTAATGAACAAAAGAACACAGTATATTAGCTTTTCTCATATAATTTTTCCCACGGACAAGAACCACAAAAGAGACGTCTTTACTCAAATTATGTCAAGCAGTGAAAGTATTGTGAACTCTATTGACGCACAATATAAACATGTTAACAAAATAATCGCATGGAGGAACCTCCTAACAGAAATTCCCACGACACTTTAAGGGTTGGGTTCAGTTGTAACTATAAATTGGAAACTCGACTTTTAAACACATCAGTCGCATTTAAACTGTGATACAAGAACGTGCAGTGTAATGTAGGAAAAATTGTTAGTAACTATCGTTCGAAGTTCGTTTTTGTTTGTCACCAATATCAATTCACAGTGTTAAGCGCGCGCTAAGTAAGAGTTAGTCTTTATTTAGGTCTGCAGTAGGTTACTTCATGGCGGGTCCGCGCAAGTGAGGTTGGCCGCTTTCCGATTTAATAATATAGTAAGTTAAGTAACGGCCCGAGTCCTTGAGGAATACATCGAGCTTACGCTCTGCCACCTCAAATTCTGTTTAACCCGGTTTTTGGTTTAGAAGCCTTTTGAAGTCAAACGAAGCTACAGATAAGATATGTGCATGCAGTCACTCTTAAGGTATTTAGATAATGTGAGAAAGTTCTGAAATTTTGTTAGTCAAACAGGTTATTTATTTCTAAAATCTTTACGGCTTAACGATTTAAACATTTCGAAAACTTCAAACGAAATTGTAATTTTAAGAATCCGACGACCCTTAACGAAATAATTCAGCGCAAGAGGACTTTCGAAGCACTTGACGATACAAATCAAGTGAAATTGGGATGTCTTTTAATAGATTTTCCAATTTAACTGACGTTCGCTTCGCCTCGCCGAGTTTGAGTGAAAAGAAAACGTTTTCCTTTTTCAATTTAGCCGGAGGGTACATAAATTAACACATTTAAGTCCTCTCGAAGACTCCCAGTCAGTGTAATGATTCCGAAGCAAGTGATGAAAAGTATATAAGTAATTTAATACGAGTTTTTTTATACAATAAGGTAGCAATCGAGCCAGCGGTCACTTAAGTGACCGCTAACCACAGACATCTACAACAAGTATTTGCGAATTGCAGATGCATTGCCTTTAATAGACAGAGGAGGGAATAGAAAGAAAAATATACATTTCCTTCTCCTATCCATCCCCTTCCCAGTAAAATCCACTTTCGATTCCCACCCTTTGCTTTTAAGGGGAAGAGGACTAAAATTAGGCCTCCGGCAGCTCACTCATCAGACAACACGCAGAATAATTCTTCACGCCTGTCTTCCTCTACACCCAAGACCTCACAGACTGTTAAAAGCTTCGTTGCAGACACTACCAATGTTAAAATCTTCCAGATTGTTATCGTAACTCCTTAAGGAATTGGAGTTCAAGATGAACATTAGATGTTCACATATACATGTTAAACAAAAGATGCAAGAATTGTTATTAAATTAATATTAATTATTAGCAAGAATAAAAGAGGCTAAATACCTCTGTCTAAAAGAATAGCAATATCTTATTTATATAAAGCTAATTTTTGTAGCTCAGTGTGTGATATATTTATTGTAGATATCATAAAACATTTTTTTAAAATTTATTATAAAATTTCCAACAATCGTTACAACACATTGCAATATTAAAAAAAGGGAATTAATACGAGAATAATGTAACATGCAGCACTTTCACAAAGGTCATATTTAAAAATTAAAAATTAACGTTAAAAACCATAATGACAAATTGACAATAATTCAGAAATTATACAAAATACATTATTTTTAACGTTAAGCTTCGATAAACACAAAATAGCATTATTATTAAGTACTGAATATATTACCTATACATATATATGTATATTATACAGATGCTTTCGAAATTCTATTAAATATTGCTCAGTTGATATTTCAAATAACAACCAAAAAGTTTCATTACCAAAATCGCAATACAAGACTAGAAACAACAGGTTGATTTTACTTTTATAGATCTTATTACTTTTTAAATTTGAGCGATGTTTGAAAACGTAAAAGCCATGTCATGACTTTTCTAGAGTTCTGTGACCGTACAGGCAGGCAGTTGCGCCTGTTTCTTCAAATTTATCATGCTTAAGGAGAACTCGATGATGAATAAATTCTTCATAAAGACTATTCGACGAACTCTTAACCCTATGAAGTATAAGACAAATGTATCGTAAAGATATTATTTTTAACGCCGCTTCGAATGGTTTTTCTTGTTTCACGTAGGTTGGGCCAATCGTGGAATTTTTCGGCCACCAAAAACTTAATTATGTTAAACCAATAAACTATGCTTATACAGTTCAATATAAATTTAATAAGCCAACTAGTTTTAAGAGTACAACATAATTCATTAATCCATTGCTAGAGAATGAAATCTTTAAATGTGCAAATTTATGTGTTCCTGGGTCTCAATTGAAAAAAAAAAAAAACTTTCCCTCAAGTCCTTTATGACCTCAAATTGAAGACTAGTTTAAGGACAAGGCGCGAATTAAATGCTGAACTGTTTATTGAGGTTGGCCCATTACATTTATATTGCCCATTTAATTATTGGTGACGTTGGGAAACGTTACAAATTAATAGAGGGAACTGCATAACTTGTTAATATCTTTAGCACTACAAGATTTTACGATATGATTTACTTTGTAAATTTTTGTGTTACTTTATTAATCGACTTCAGAGAAAGATAAAGGGGACATTCCCCAAGTGGGTCCTATTTAGTTTTGAATGGCCGAAATTGATATATCGGTAGACTTCAAGCCCTGTTTCGATTTAATGGATTTTTTTGTTTTCAGTGTAAATGACTTATAAATAAAACTAGGTGTTGTCCGCGGTTTCGCACGTCTTTGTTTCTCATTTGTCTGGCTAAGATTTTTGTAATTTGATTCTGGGTATATTGATTTTAAAAACAGATAACATGTGTAAAAAGTTGCTATTATCAATATTATTATGGTAACCGAAAAAGGGAAGAATTATACAAATTTGAAGTTGTTTTTTTGAAAAACGTTAAAGGTTATTACTTTTTTTGATGATATTTGTTCTTATAGGAAACATGCATTTCACATTAGAATTACTTTTTAATATGACATAATGATTAGCAAACAGAATTAATTTAAATAGAAAACTAGTATATGAACCAATTGTCAACTTGTTTATATTTACTTTTAAAGAAATTAATTCTTACGATCCATAAATAATAATAAAAATCATCTGTGAAACAATGTTATAATAATAGTATTACATGAATGATAGTATTTTGAAGTTGATACTCTTATTGTTTTGCAGAAAGTACAAACGCATAAGAATAATTTTCTGTTACTATACAATGCTCAAAATAAATTCTAGTCAAACCTCGTTAATTTCAAAACCCTTACTCCCTAAATTATAGCCTAATTATTCACGAAGAAGCCGGAAGAAATATCCAAACGAATCAAGATTGTCTGGGGTCATATTTTACGTGATTTTAATCAACGCTCCTTTACTAAAATGGCTTAAAAATCCCGAGCAGTCCCCTGAACGGAATACAAATGGAAGGGAAGATTAAAGGCATTATACAATATCTACAGTTGAACAGAAGCGCAGAAGTGACTTCTGTCTTTGTGTTGAAACAGTATTATTCAAATCCGGGGCCGTGAGGAAAGAAAATGTCCAATAAAAATGCAGAGATTGCGCCTACTCTTTCTCCGTTGCTAACTAAATCGTTGTATTGTTCGAGCGGTGTGATTGTCAGCGGATGTCAATTTATACGAAAGATGGGACGGGGATTTTACTGAGGAGGTGATGGATAGAAAAAGAAAATAAGCATGCTCCTTAAACACACACACACATGCATAAAAGGGAACATTATTATTTTAATTTTTAATTTCTAAATATAGTATAGTTCTAGTCTGTAGGATAAACAATAATTGCAGAACATATGTACATGAAAGGGAAGTCACTGGCTCCTTAAAAACAGGACAACCTAGTTAAGAAGGCGAGGAAGTAATGAAGTCGATTAGTGTGAAATAAAGATTCTTTATTTCACACTAATCGACCTTCGTCGGTTTGTCGTCTACTAAAGTAAAGCATCTGCAACTTATTAGCTTGTTACAGATGACTAAGGACAGCGTCATTTAATATCAGGTGAACCGCTTGGTCGTTTTCCTCTGTCTATAATAAAGCTTTCATGCAGCAAATATTATTACCATCACCATCTTTGATAAAAAAAAATTATTATCTTAGCCATGTTAACGATAAAAGAAACTAATCGAATATTTTAATCCATCCGCATCTGACCTTTAATCTTGAAAATCGCAAAATTGTCTATTTGTGAGTCATTAGAATTCGTGAAGTATGTATATTAATTTTTCAGTCCAATTCCAAAACTGCGAAAACTTATTTATAGTGATCAACCCTTTAATATTGGTAGCCAAATGATGGAAAGTTTTTTTTTATAAAAAAAATGTCATTTTATTCGCTCACAGTGGAGCCCCAACCATGGCCTCGTGGCGATATCTACTATTTTCATTGGCCCCTTCAAATCGATGGCTGGCTCCGAGTGCTCGGTAATTGCCGTAGTAATATCATCGGGGATTTATCGAGCGAAGTATTTTTACCGTATTGTTTCTGATTCTACATTTTAATATTTATATTTCTTTAGTATTAATTTACAATGTGAATTCTTTAACAAATATAAACTGCATTCATTTTGTTTGATATCGGTTTACATAAGGATTCATATCGAATTGAATAAGGTCATAAATTAATGTCAGAGATGAATAATATAATAAAATCTAATTTTGAACACAGATGACGCCACTAACATCTAAGAACTCGCTATGAATTAACCTAAATAAGTACGATGATAAAATTTTTATCTTTTTTTCTCAATTACGATTATTTCATTTTAAGAAACTATTCACTTTTTTATGAATGTACTTGCTTTCTCTGTAGAACGAGTGTTGAAAGACTCTTATTACATTTTCAGTGTGTATCATTTGACGTTTTCATCATCATTATCTCCCTGCCCTTTTCCCACTTGAGTAGGGGACAGTATATACTACTCTTCCATATACCCTGGACTCTACTGTAGTCCATTCTGCAACTGGTTTTGGCTATAGCTTTACGGCCGGCCGCCCGCTTGACGCCAACTCTCTTTGGGAATAAAAGAAATTTTGGCCCATTTGACGTTTTCATAACTTATGTAAAATTAAAATTAAGTTAAACTAAAATTATGTAAAATTAAAATTAATTGTAGAAACAATATGGATGTAATATCTGAAGTAAATAAACAAATAAATAAATAAATAAATAACACCCAATTGTAATAATTTGTCATTAGAAATTAATTTCATGGTATTGATTTCTATGATATTTAGAAAAAAAAGAACTAATAAAATGTTCAAATCGAATTTACCCTCGACCATTATGGGCCGTTAAAAATGAAAATAAATGGGACGTCCCTCATTTCTTTGGCACAAATTATATTACGCTTTCTTTCCTTTTACTAAAAGAATCAATTTGTCCTCAGATAGGCATCGGTTCGCTTAATGTAAGGCGATTAGCGTGGCTCGCAATCTCGGATATAGAGTGCGTTGTATAACCTTATTATATGATATTTCCCTTTTTAAATATCCATTCTGTCCATTTTTTTATTAAACTTATCATATTTTGTCACTGTTTACATATGAATATAGTAATATACATAGTCCTTAGCCGAAAATATAATTATTGAACTCAACTTACCTATTTGCCATTTAAAAAAGCACTTGTAATAAAAAAAATATTAGTTATGTCCTATATCCTAGTGATTTAGGTGCCTAGGGATTTAGAAAGTAGTTTTCCATGGCCAAATCGTATGATAAATCAACATTTTACGAGAAAGTTAAAAGGTAATTAGGGTTAAACTATCTTTTCCTTACTCGTATTATATTTTTTTATTGTAATTAATATTATATTGTTATATATAATATTATTACATTATTTATATTATATTATCTCTTAACATAAACTTTTCCTGTAAAATCCCGGAGAGATTTGATCGATTTGGATCTGTTTGTAATATTTTTGATACATAAAAGAAGAATCTCTTAATGGAGCATAATAAAAATGCATTTAAATTTAAATTGTTGCTTAAAATGAAAATACTAGTAGTATTAAATGTGAAAATTTCAAAGCTCTGTGAATAATAAAAGTAACAAATTCAACTAGCAACATTACCATCGGAAACTAACACGATTAAAACTCGAAATTTGTTAGTTCGATAATGCACCGGCGGGCAACAAAGCGTTCAATATAAACTTTGCAGCCACTACACAAAACTAATTGAATGCGAACGGAACGCGACGCTTTGTCGAATTACACCGCAAATTGATTGCTCGCACAGTTAAATCCCTCGCTATTAATTCGTATATTAAATGTGGCCGCTTAACACACAGTAGCGTATAAAAGAGAAAAAAAAATTTACTGCTAAGATCGTAATACTTTATAAGTAAGTAATAATTGTTATAAGAAGTTGTACAAAGATTTATAGCAGATGCTATTCGAATGCCAAGAAAAATGAAAACACTAAAAAGCAGTGCTTTTTGGATATAATTAAATATTCACGTATTCTACTTAAAAATTATTATTCGAAAAGTGAATAACTTAACCTGTGTACTGTTTGATAAACTTATCGATGACTAAAAAATTATCCTGTCAGTATTTGCGTGTCAGGAACCATGACCTCATATGATTTTAGTCAGCTGAAATTGCCTTATAAAAAAAGGTTTTGTTTAGATGTTAAAAGAAATTAATGTTTTTATGTACCACGATGTGAATTATTAAAAGCAATGTGGACAATAACCGTAATTAAATCACAAATTATTTATTTGAAACTAACCTATAAATCTGTTGAGGCTTACCTTGAAAAAGGTTTTCCGATTAAGTTGTTAAAGGGTGATTTCAAGCAATAGACAGAGCTGCTGGTAGCTGTGGGTGACTTAACTCATCTTACCCGTAAAACATTTAAGGATATTTTTTATGAAAGAAAGTGGTGAACGAGAAAGCGGATCACCTAACTTTAAGTGACCGCTACCCATAGGCATCTGCAACTTATTAGCTTTTTGCAGATGCCCATGAGTCTTGTCTACCTTTAATGGACGGAGGAACCATACACATAATAAAAATTAAATTAATATAGTGTAATGATTTTGAGTTACTGGTAAGTAATGCGTCAAAGGGCTGCGTTTAGAGTTGCTGGTGCGCCTCACGAAAAAGACAAGGAGTGCAAAGGGTTATCGTATCCCTGCCACATAAATATTACGTTTCGGTGTAATAGGCGCCTCTAGGTAGCGAGCAACTGTGTCGCGGTGCTCGTCCACAGTCTATTTAAGTAACAAGTAGTTTCGGACTGGCGTCTAATTCCGCTAACACTCCGTAAACATGAATGCTTCTATTGAATTAATAATTTTCTACACGAATAAAGTCAACAATAACTGTACAATACGAATTTTGTTTAACATTTTTCATGCTTGTATTGAAAATAATCATAAATATTAGCAAAATTAAAACTTCATCAGTATTACATTATAATCTCTGAGTTAAGCGACTAGGTATTTGCCAAATCAAAATTTAACAAGTCACCAAAAATCGTGTAAATTAATGTAGTTATTTAAGATAAAAAATGGCAGCAAAATATTTTTTAAGCTTCTCGTCCCTTTAACTAGGGGATAATACGACCATTGTTGATAAAGTTTTTATTTAATTTTAGTTTTTATAATAATTTGGTTAAACTGCTCCGCATCGGCGACAGCCATTTCAGGGACGGACCCGGATTGATTGGGGAAAGTTCTATCTCTTGTTCATACTATTGTTTAAGTAGTGTTATATTTAAAAAACATTTTTAGAACTTACGTATTTTTGCATACCTTAAATATCCTTCAAATGATAGTCGTGTGACACATTATCGATGTCGTCGATCGTCGTCGTTCTTGTTGTCGTTTTGAGTGATATTCACATTTACGATATTGTTTCGAATGTTATCTACTGTATGAGATATCATAACCACAATCTATCAAACAAGGATGTGTCAAAAGATGTACATATATAATTGTCGAGTATATCAACAAAATGGAGTGCTATGAGAGATCACAAATGTGATATTTGAAACTGGGTATAACTTTTGCAAGTATTTTTTTTCTTTTTACCAGTCCAAAGAGGGCCTCTGCCGTTAATCGTCGAAAAGATCGGTCTCTTGCTAGCTTCGTTTTTCTGTTATTAAAATAATCTTTTTGTTAGTTAAATACAGATAGTTATTCTCAAGATATTGTTGAGATTTACATAAAAAAGAAAAATTGGATAACTAGATGGCACCGGATATAAAATATCTATTATCTTATAAGCTGTAAAGAGAAAAGATTATTTGTATGAACGCAATCTTATTGCAGACTAGTATAATAAAAATTAATTGATTAGTAATTTATACTTATATTTAACTTTAAGATATAGACAAAGTAAAAAAACCATATAAAATATAAATTTGATCTCGAAATATGCATATTTGATGTTAGTTTTATTTTTCTGCTACATTAATGTTTAAAACGAAGAGGAAAAATATGAAATCGTTGTACATTTAATTTTCTGTCAAATAATTTGGAAAGATAAAAAGTAAAAGAAAAAAAAAACAGCAAAATATCTGCAAGATAAATCAACTGCTAGTCCTTAAGGGAGCTAGAAGAAAATCGCGAAATCGTCTCAAATGAAATTTCTCACTTCTAAGCGTATATTATTTCTTCTTCCAAATTTCTGTAACTTTTCAGAAGACATTAACTCTTATAACTGCGGAATAGAGTATACATTTCTTCAAAAAATACACAGGTTTTAACTTGAGGGACACTCACGCGTGAAATGTATTCGAGGGAGCAAATTGTGCCCCAAATTCTGTGTGTGCGTAGAACAAACGATGGCTCGGAGCCCGCGGGAATACGGAAACACAGCACAGTTCATATTTAACTTGTACCTTGAGTTATTGTAACGTCAATAGCGAGGTAAGACGAAGAGCATAAAGTCACTTCACCATACACCAGCTTGTTGGGACAGCCCACAAAATGCTTGAGCCAGAAACATGATTTACACATTCTGATGGAGCAGTTTTTTATCCTAATATCTAATGGTTAAGGATTCCTGGGGGACTATCAATCATGAGATCTTGGTTTCGAATCCCGCCCTCGACTATTGTCAATTCCTATTTCCTTGCACAGCACAAGCGTTTAAGCTTTGTTGGATTGGGAAAAAAGCTTTGAAAATGTTTTTACATATAAAACATATAAATTATTACGTAAGTGAATGTATAGTACCCGGCCATTAATATTGCAAATCGACCTTCGAAAAAAAAAATCACTAGACACAGACATTACTTACGTGGTTTTAAGATACTATATCTTATGCTTTAGCAAGTCGTCATCTTTTATTATTCATTGATTGCCGCTTACTATACAACAAAGTTAGGAAAGTTGTTTTTTTTTTTAAGTTTCTGGTAAGCAAATCTATGCAAGCTATGGCTGCAACGTTCGGCAGAAAATGCCTAAATTAATCTGAGTTTGTCTTACGTGTTTCCGACGATTCACATTTTTTATACACGTAAAACTATAAAAGTTGCTTTTCGAGACCTTGTTTTTCCGCTAAGTCCTTCTAAATCACACAACAGATAATTTATTAATATATATATATA
>DWLR01001135.1:0-19737 GCA_018246295.1 Papilio alexanor hazarajatica
AATCAGTTAGTAAATATACGATTAACGGAATATAATATAGATAGACCTTTAGTCGTAAATTCTGATTTATTGGTGAACATTTTATTTTTACATTCAAACGCTACCAAACGTAAAATTAAAACCATATCCTACTAAAAAGAGTTACGACATACATAAAAGTTTACTTTAAAATCTCCTCCACTAATGATTTGAAACTTTCATTAGCTGTTAAAACTAAGCAAAAAAGATACAACTTTTTGGGAACAAAATATAGGAATCTAAGCAGAGTCATATGCGGTTTGCTGACTGAGTCGGGCGACTAAACGATAAATCTTTTTAGGGATAATCCCGAATCGAGCTGACTCGCTGAGTGCTTTGTCCAGTAACAATGATAATCCTTGCGTTGTGGGACTGAATGCTTTAACCACTTGTAATATATATATTACGTGTACGTTATAAGTGGATACTTGCAAATGTTTACTGAAATTCGACTTTATTTTAAAAAGAACAAGAACTGAATTAAAAAGATTTCTAAGCATAATCGTCTGCCTGAACAGTAAATTAAACTAGCAAAAATTTGAAAAACGAAAACGTGTATTTTGTAAACTTAACAGTGATAGAGTCCGGACCATTGACACAGTTACAGGAATGGCCCGCTCGACTGATGAAATACCACGACCTCACGGAAGACAGGAATGAAGTATAAGTTTTCTGCATTTCGTCTGATAAGTGAAGGTGGCGAAGGCCCAATTATGGTCCCCTTCCGCTACCTGCCCTTTTCTAAAAAGGAAGGGATGGGAAGGGAAAATAGGATTTGACGGGAAGAGAGATGGATAGGAGTAGGATATATCATTTTTTCTGTTAAACCCCTCCCCTGTCTATTAAAGATAGGCAACGCATCTGCAACTCGTGAATTCTTGTTGCAGATGCCTATGGGTAGCGGTAACTTTTGATCACTTGCTCGTTTGCCACCTTGTTTTATAAAATAAAAACTTGTGTATCGCGGTTTGTTTTGATGTGAATTAGTGTGATTGTATATATTCCGAATAGCGGAGCTTTTTATAACTTCATAGATAACAATTGAAGTACATACAAAATAAGAACCGTTATCTATTCTGGTGAAATATAGTATCACTGTACTAATAAAAATGTCTAATGGTCTTACCATCTTTTCATTAAAAAAAAACAATTAGCTTTCCTATGTAGTTAAAATGAACATTTTCGCACAGAATTTATCTGAAAGGGCAATCAAAGAGCAATGTTGCAAACTCTAGCACCCGTTAAAAAGGGGTTTTAAACTGAGAGCAACGCAAAATTTCTGACGCGACAATAATTTATTCTGCGGCGGAGTAATCGGCTTACAGGGTTGGCTTTTCACCGAACATCTGAATGGATGCACAGAAAAAGATGAATATCGTATACGGAAGATGAAGTAATAAACAAGAAATAAATACTAACTGTGAAAAAGAATGTAAATATGTTTTAAGTATTTATTTTAATGTTTATTTTTTATCAAACTTAAAATCATTATTAAATTTAAAATGATTAAATGCATTAAAAACATAAAGATAAGCACTTTCGCTAGCATACCTAATAATAACATTTATATAATACCTTTTTAATAAGTTTTGTCATCTAATATAGTTTATGGCTAGAATTCACAACAACAATCCACATTTGAATTAGATAATAAAGAAAATGACTCACGAAACAAAAGAACACCACCTAAGACCTACTTTCTTTGGAATCAATTTCATTTCTCATTTTCAATTACTGATTCAAATCGACCAACGATGCAGAAAACACAAACAATGCCTTCTTTGTAAGGTTTACAATGGAAGCAGTGTTATAAAGAACAACACGACCAAGACAATGCAAAATAATTCAATATAAAAAATCATTGAATCTATTTTTATATTTACAATTATATATATATTTTTATACACAGCGGTTCTCGCGGAACTCTGTCCCCAACAGTATTTCCAAACCGATACGGCTTAGGGGCCTTCAAGAAGAGAGTGTACTTCTTCCTTAAAGGCCGGCAACGCATCTCGACGTTCCTCTGGTGTTGGAGATGTTCATAGGTGTCGGTTCACTTAAGCGACCCGCTGCTAGTTTGCCTCCCTTATTCTGTAAAAAAAAAATATTTTATATGATTTTCAAACTGTAATGTTAACATTTATTGATTTTAATATTTAAGATTTGCTTTTTCTAATGTAAAACTGTTTAGGATACTACTAGATATTATCGGAAAGGGTTCTACCCAGCAGACAAGTAATAAAATCGTACAAAAACTAATTGAAATTTTAACATAATTCAATTTCTAATAATTTTTTAGCTATCTTTTAAAAATTACTTTCTCGCACGCAAAGTAAAAAAGGAACGGTTTTTGTCAAGAAAACAGGAAAACGGTTATAATTTAAGAAATTCCAACAGCCGATGCAAATAAAACGCGGAAACACTTTGATCACAGATAATTTTCACAAAAGCGAGGAGGAAGACCACAAAATAGATTCAACCACAATTATCCCGAAAGCTTGTATTAAACAACGGAAGTTCTCCGCTTTGAGGCCATCCGCATGCGGACAACCGCCGTTTTCGTGAACAATAAAATAAAAGGACTAATCATAAAAAGTAACAACTCCTGTTCCTTTTGATTTTATTTTTATCACCTCAAACTGTCATAAAAATTTTGTTTGTTTTATTCTTTGTCAAATACTATGCACACAAAATACGTACAAGTTTAACTTATTACTAACTTATATATTTAGAATGGCCTTTTTAGCCTGATTGAACCTAACTGAATGCTCATAGAGGAAAACAGAAGACACTCAATGGAACAATACCCTTTAATAAAAATATCAACCGTAACAAATGAAAATTTTGAACTTTGCAAATATAATTTCTCACATCTCCTACTGCCCTGTCCGGGCAGTATAAATAACCATTGTCTACTGATGCCGTCTCTCATCTCAGCCTATGGTCGTCCACTGCTGGACGTAGGCCTCCCCCATTGATCGCCACAAAGATCGGTCCCCCGCCACCCCCATCCAGTGCACTCCCGCAACCTTGACCAGATCGTCGGTCCATCTGGTGGGAGGCCTGCCTACGCTGCGTCGACCTGTGCGTGACCGCCATTCTAGCACCTTTCGGCCCCATCTTCCATCCATTCTGCGGGTAATGTGTCCGGTCCATTGCCACTTTAGGCCTGCAGTTCTCCGCGCAATGTCGGTTACTCTGGTTCTGTCTACTGCGTATCACATCATTCCTGATGCGATCCCGCAGAGAAACTCCCTGAGCATTGCCCTTTCCATTGCCCTTTGAGTGACTTTGAGCCGTCTAATGTTGCCCGCAGTAAGAGGCCACGTCTCGTTACCGTAAGTCATCGCTGGCAACACACAGTGCTCAAAGACTTTCGTCTTGAGACACTGCGGTATATGTTGGGACGAGAGGATATCTCGCAGCTTCCCGAACGCTGCCCATCCAAGTCGGATTCGGCGATCGACCTCCTTCTCGAAGTTGGACCTACCTAACTGGACAGTTTGTCCTAGGTAGATATACTAGTCAACAACTTCGAGAGTACGGCCTCCGATGGCTATTGGAGTGGGTGGAACATGGACGTTCGACATCACCTTCGTCTTGTCCATATTCATTCTGAGACCCACTCTTTCGGAGGCTCTGTTGAGGTCTAAAGTCTATCTCATTTTTTATAGCACCGTCGGGGCTCATCCAGGTCCACTTCCTGTCCACGGACCTGCTAGGTTGTCCTAATGGGCGGAGAGGTGAGGTGAGCCCGTGACTCCAGTTGCGGGTGACCCGATCCAGCGGGCCCACTTGTGGGCTCATCGGGCGGCGGGCACAAGCCCGGGTCGGGGTGGCGAAACCCCTAGGTGGGTTGCGGTCGCCGGACGTGACGTGGGTGAGCACGACCTCAATACCCCTCTGCTTGCAGAGGAACATGATGGCGCGCAATCCTACGTCCGACGCGTAATCCTAGTGGCTCGCCACTGCTGGGACCGCGGACCCTGTCTTTATTAAGACAGGGACTAAGAGGGTCATTGGCTCTCTACTCAAGGCTACACCAGTGGGGGAGGACGGGGAATCCCGAACCTGCATTGCATGGTGTCGTCTTCGAGGAGCGCCCCGAAAGGGGCGCAGTGCGGGGCCCCATCCCGGGGCGACCAGTGGCCGTCGCGGTGTAACGTGCTAGTCATGCGCCCGTGGCGTCCACAATGGTCATGAGGGAACGTGTGGTTTTTAGTGGGTATGCCCGCCTCCTTAAAAGTAACGGGCCAACTCTGAGCGTGGGAGAGCCCCACAGAACCCCTTGTTGCCCCGAACACGGGACATGTATAAGGTTCGCATCTTCCACACGTTAAAAAAAAGGTCCACTTCCTGTGCTCTCGCTTCCTGAAGAAGGAGTTCATCATATAGAGTCCCTACTTCTCCATGAAGCCGGCCAGAAGGTGGCCCCGGTGGTTCCGGTGTCCATATCCGAACTTGGGCAAGTCGCAGCAGAACAAGGAGTCTCGCAGCTCGTCACTGTCCCGTTTGCTCAGTTTCGCGTTGAAGTCCCCCATGACAACGGTGTAATAGGTTTTGGAACTATGTATGGCTCGTGAAATATCCTCATACATAGTTTCAACCTCATCGTCGGAGTGCGTCGAAGTCGGTGCGTAAACCTGTATGACCTTCAGCGAATACCGTTTGGTTATTCTGAGTATAAGGTACGCAACCCTGGTTGACACACTCTCGATCTTCACCACATTGTTCACGAGGGATTTGTGGACGATAAACCCGACACCACCCTGGGACTGTTGATCGCCCTCCTTGAAAAAGAGCAAGTTATGTACTTGAGAGTTAGCGTGTCTCTTCGGACTTCGGATAACCCTACGATATCCCAGCATAACTTGCTCAATTCTTCTTCCAGTTCCGCGATCCTCTCGTCCGTCCGCAGTGTGCGCGCTTTTAATGTTGCCAGGGCCAGTTGTCGTCGGGTGTGGTAGCCGGATTTCATCCGGAGACCTCTTAGCACCCCCCGCCCCTCGTCGCCCCGGCCGCTAACATAGCCAGGAACAGCTAGGCTGCCGGGTACTGGGGGCCGATTTTTTGTTATTTCCATCATTGGGGAGGAAAGTGCCATAATCGCCAAGCTTGGCAGGCGGGTTGGCGATCGCAGTATGCTCCACCGTACTAATAAAGAACGCTGCTGCCCGTCCTCCGGTGGTCTCGACGCAGTTACACGACATACCCTGGTCGGTAATATTGATGTATCTATATGTAAACATATACATATATCTGGGTGAAAAGCGTTCCGCGGAAACCGTACATTTTTCCAGGATAAAAGCCTATGTGATGTTCCATACTATAATCTGTCTGTGCCAAATTTTGTCCAGATCTGTTCAGATGGTGTGGAGTTACATGGTGACAAACGTCCATCCAAACATTCGCATTTATAATGTAATGATATTTTTTATTCTCCGTTATTTTTTTTGTAATAAATACTGTCCTATATCCTTCCCAGTACCTTAATGAATATGTGTACAAAGTTTAATGATGATCGATTAAGTAGGTTGTACGACCCCCACCCTATAGGGGGTACGTCGTACGTCGTACAACCGTCGTACTAGGGGTATACCCCTTAACACTTTTTTTCGCAATAAATTGTCGCATATTTCATTTCCTAAGGTCAAATCTATCGTTTTACCAAATTTCCTCAAAATCGGTTTAGTGGTTTAGGCGTAAAAGCGTAACAGACAGTCAGACAGAGCTACTTTCGTATTTATAGTAGGAATTATGGAGAAAGAAAAAGTAACTAACTTATATATTCAGTTCTTTTTTAAATTAAGTATTACCTTACTTAAATAAACAAAAAATAAAATAAATAACCATTTTATTGCCAAAAAAAAAACAAAACCTAACTAAGTGCATAACAAAAAAGAGACAGTTATCTTGAATTAGGTCCATTTTTGCCATCGGCTAATAGATTTAAGGAGCCCGTAAAGAAATTTAAGTGAAATTTAAGTTTTAGTTTAATCACTACCAAAATGTTACCTAAAATATAAGGACGCCCTTAAAAGATATGGCCTCGATATTTGACTTTTTAGAGCTAAGTGACGGTTCATATGTTGCATAATAATACAGTTGATTAAATAACTTATCAAGTTTTACTTAAATCGTCACATACTTTTAGTGAAACGGGATTTTTTTTACCCAATATGTGACAGACTTCTTAAAAGATTGAGATTATCCAAGTACTTTATTATGTTTGAGGAGTAAAAAAGAACACTTTTTGAAAATCCTAATAACAGGTGTGAATAATAATGTTTAAATTTACCAAATCTTATTTTTTATTATTTTATGACATCTAGCGACCTAACTAAGCAACATTGTAAAAATTTTGCATTGTAAAATCATGCTGTCCACCATTTTGGATCTATGCCCTTAATCGACGCGGCCAGTCATCGATCGCAGCACGCACCATATTCATATTTATTTCTGCCGCTGCTTTAACTAGAGATCTCGGAGAGACTCCAAATTCTTATGAGGCTTAGCGTAGACTTTTTCCTCTAAATGTTGTCATATCTTATAGTTCAGTGGGCTTAAATCTGGACTAGAACAGGGCCAGTCTTCATGCCCAACTCAGCTAGGTTCTGTATTATATGTACATAGGGTGCTATTTATATTTCGGTAACTGGCAACACTAATGTCAGTAGCTTAAATCTGGCAACACCATAATAAAGTTTGACATTTTTAGCAAAAACGTATTCACAACGTTTTGATGTACAGATGCTATTTGTTTTGTTTACAGTGAGTTAAGTAAACCAATTTGACCAAAAAATTGAAATTTCAAGAGAAGGTTTTCGTTGGATTATTTTTCACAACTTTCAACGTCGATTATCTCAACAAGAATGTGTCGATGAACTCAGTTCCAGCATCTTCTCGTATCTTACAGCAATAGTAATGAGTTGCAGATGCGTTGCCTGTCTTTAAGGACGATCAGAGTAGGGGATAAAAAATTATTTTCTTCTTCTATTTATCCCCTACTCCGTCGAATCCACTTACTCGTCTCATCCTTTGAAGAGGACAACAGTTAGGCTTCCGGCACTCCGCTAGCCAAGAGAAATGTAGAACAATTCTTCTTCGTGCCTGTCTTCTATGAGGTCATGGCGTTTCACCGGTCGATCGGACTGATTCGAGCAACAGATGTTGTGGCCTTGGTCATTGCTAAATGGAAAATTTATGTGTATGCCTAAAATATGTTAAGGTACGGATACAAAGGAACGATATACATACACATGTTTGCAAATGATCTCTGCCTTCCTTTTGTATAATAGGCATATGTTTAAATAAGTCAAAATAATTTATATAGAATCTTAAATTTTCTCCGCTCCAATTATATGAAAGAAACAAAACAACAAAACAAGCTGCTCATAAATCACTTTCGCAGCGACAGCTCCTAGTTTATATCGATGGCAACAATCTCTCTCTCTCTCTGAGTGACTGGACAATTTGTTAAGAAAAACAAGTGCTTAAAATTGATTTTCATTTATTTTTGCCCGACTGAAAGGAGGTTATATTTACTTATATTTGTATGCCAGTTCTATTGTGACCTCCTAGAACCTAAAAAGATTGACCGATTTTGATGAGTTAGGTCTTCGTATTCGATTCTAATTCTTCTTTGAAGTGTCTCAGAGGTACAGTCGGGCTTTTTGATTTTTTAAATATTTTACAATAACTTTATATTTCAAATAGACAATTTTGTAAATATACGCGATTACGTATGTGTTGATATGCCATCCGATTAACTTGAAAATTAGTTGGCTTAACAAGGAAAATTTATATTAAACTAAAATTATTTAGTTTTTTTTTTATCAACTTTTCTCATTTTCATTTGAAATAATGCGTGTTTTATTATTTTTGATCTACTTGAATGTCTTTGCGACCATAAGAATTACGCGAATCTTATTAGATTTACGAATGCCACTGTTTGGAATATTAATGTCGTAAGATTTACATCGCGTACGTGAATTATTTATAAACGAGGAAGCGACTTTTCTGTAACTGACATAATACAGCTTGATTCAGTCTACGCTCTACCACACCCTCGACAACGTAAGTAAGTCACTTTTAAATAAACCTTAGAATGATGATATCTTGTCAGAATGGGAGCGCGCGCCCACTTTCATTTTTTATAAAGCATCGTGAGTCAAAGCTAACAAAACATTAGTGTTCTACTTTTAAAGAAGCTTTACACCGAAATGTGTTGCTTTAATTTTTAAGACGACTTGTTTTAAATTATCCCCTATAACTAAACGTATACACTAATCTCAGAGCATTTTCATGTAATACAAACATTTGTATGTCTACCATAGTTAACACGAAAATTGAAACTTTTGTCAGCAAAAACAACCAAAATGTATTACAGAGAGCGAACTTACTATGTTAATTTTAATATAATATTTGGGATTTTAATCCGTCTTAGCCTTAGATAGAACAACAGACCTTTCAAGTTGAAAGCTTCTATTTATAGTTCGAGTGTTATGCAGTGATACGTTCGTACGTACATATACATAAGTATATGTACTCCGTTCCCGAGCGAGTTGAATACTTTTTGCAAATACTTTGATACGTTATTCGTAATTAAACACTTTTTCGATTTTCTTCCTATTTTTTATAAAAATCTTTAAAAAAATCTCTTGATGTGTGTTACATCAACAACATTAAAGCATGGCATACGCACTGTCAAATATAAAGACTGACCTATGAACCCACCGTTGGACTATCGAAAACCATTTAGCATAATCTCAAGCCTACTCGATCTATCTCAACCAGTTTGAATTAATGTTAGTAATATTTGTTTACAAAATTTTGTAACATTTTACTTTGAAAAAATATATCCCTTATAATAGAGTCTGAGTGCAATAAAGTTCTTTCTTGATATTTAAATTGTGTAATGATGTTAAGATTTTAATTTTTGAAAATAATTATTTATGCCGAATATCTACTAGAAGCTTCGGGAATAACTAAGACAATAAAGTGTACCCTCTTATTATATAAAAAATCATGAATCCTAATTGTTATCTGTAGGACCGTCAGCTATTTTACGTAGAAATCTTATCCCATCAACACCCATTCCACTGAAGACGTTAACCGATCCAAGAAATGTCTTTTCACAAAAATAGCATAAGAGTGGCGACCCATTCCCTTGTATAGACGAATTAAAAAATAATGGGACTGCCTTGAGAAAAAGAGAAAATATGAGAAAAAATAAGACATCTCCAAAGATGTCAATTCTTGGGACAAGTTTATATAAGAGTTTATATAAGAGAGATCATATGTCGGTATTTCTTATATAATATAATGATAATGAGTTAATATTTTATTTTATAAGTTTTGGGATTGAATGTCACCTATTATTTTTCGGGCATGCTATTCCATCAGAAATGTAATGGTGTGTTATTCGTCACCATTTTGTAAAAATATGCCACAGTTTCTACGTCATTCGATTTTGTATTCAACCTTTGCGTTGGTTACTTAAACATTATTTAATCTTATGATGGAAAATATTTGCATTAAGTAATGCTAATATCGAGTATAATGTCGAAACGACCCGTGGATAAGTAAACTTCTCAATACATTTTTTTATAGAGTTGCCCCCTGCGAACGAGCAGCGAGTCGCTTAATGTTAAGTGATTGAATGCCCATGAATATCTGCAACATCAGATGAGCCGCAGATACGTTGCCGGCCTTTAAGTAAGACATTGAAAAGAATTTGTAGACCACCAAACTTTAGAATAAAATAAATGAATAAAAACACACAATCGTAGCCCAGAGCGGTAAGCAGAGATTATAGATTTGATGTGATCCTGGCACATTATTTATTTATTAATTAATTTAAAGGAATTAAATTAATTAATAAATAAATAATAAAAATTCATTATCACGACGCATCGCATTGGTTTTATACTAAATCTTTAAAGCAATTTTATTTATTGAAAGTTACCAAAAAGTTCAACAAAAAAAAAAGTGTAGTGAAAGAGTTTCTATGTACCTCCTCTGTTAAATTGCATGAAATTCTTAGAAGGAACAAGCAACATAATGCAATTTGGTTCACTTAACTAATTGATACGCAATTCCATTAACGATACAAACGGCAGCACAAAGCAAAGCCCGTTCCAACTCTTTTACTTACTCGATAGATAATATTTATTTATAAATTTACACTTTGCGCAAACAATGTATTTCTCTTGTAAACGTTATTGTGATATAATTTGATTAGTAAAAAATTTAACTTAATACAGATTCTCTTGAACCTTGATCAGATCGTCGATCCATCTTGAGGTAGGTAGCTGCGTCGTTGTGGCCGTTATTGTAACTTGAGACCTCATCCATTCATGATCTTCAAGTTTTCGAGTATTTTCCGAGCATTATCGGTTACCTTGTTACCTTGCTGTTGATAAATCAAATCTGCTTGGCCTAGAAAAATTATTTTTCATTTGGAAAACCAAAAACACTGTGTATTCTAAAGTTCTTTAATTTAGGTAATAAAATGAAACACAGTTTACGCCATATTAAAAAGCATTCCATGTAGAAATAGTAATTTACAAAGTAACACTTGGAACCTCTTTTTTATACCAACAGGTGGCAAACGAGCAAGCTGTCACCTAAGTGTCTGCTAACCATAGACATCTGAAACAAGCATTTGCGAGTTGCAGATGCGTTGTCTACCTTTAATAGACAGAAAAATTGACATTTCCTTCTTCTATCCATCCCCCTCCATATCGAATCCTCTTTCACTTCCCACCCTTTCCTTATTAGAAATGGGTGGGAAAGGGAAGAGGATTAAAGTTAGACCTCCGGCACCTCACTCATCAGATGAAACGCAGAACACTTCTACTTCACGCTTGTCTTCTGTGAGGTCGTGGTATTTCACCGGTCGAGCGGCCCATTCGTGCAACAGATGTTGTTGCAGACTCTACCACTGTCAAACCTAATCCACTATCTTAGAATAAGTTTCATTATCTAACCGTAGTCTTTGCTGGAGAAAGAGAAAACTAAGGACAAACACCTAAAATTAACTATAGCTTACTCACAAACGTCTGTTTAATTAAAGTCATTAAACATAACTTTAAATATTTCCAAAACATTCAATGTTCCTCCTAACCATTGCACCTTCGTATTTTATTTACATCAATACAAATTTTGGGACAAAGCCGTCATAAATCAAAGTTATCTTGCTTGGGTTTATGTCAGCTCTTCTATCTACATGCAAAATCAAATTCCTCTTGCCTAACATGTTCACGTCTTTCCTTTTCCACATGTTAGTACCTATACACATGTATACTAAATTTATACTATTATTACTTCATATTTTCAAGCTAACAAGAATGAATACGATAAAAAATTTACCGCGTAGTTTTACGTCTGAACATTTTTTATACTCGGGGAAATTGTAATAAGATTCCTTTATATTCAAAACAACATCACAAGTTCTCTTATTTATAAAATAAAAATATTAATTAATACATGTGGGCAATAATCTTACTAGGAATTCTCTTTGAATGGATGCTTGCGAGATATGGTCTGACATTGATTGATGAGCAACTCTAGAATCTCTAGTAAGCCGGTTGTATGTGTAAATTAAATCTCTACGTTATAATACGATATTGTTTTATAGCATCGTATATTAGCATAAAACGTTTTAAGAGCCAAAAGTTGTAGCTATTGTGCGAATGAGCAGGACTTTACCACGTGCTTTTAAAGTATTTTTGTCTGATGAGAAATTTTTCGTCTATTCTATGTATTCTTTTTCTTATTTCATGCTCGCTCCATCTTGCTTACGAAGACTAGCAACATACCCGTAATTGTACTGAATGTTGGCATGTTCATGGGTAACGGTGATTACCATATATTTTACTTACTTTATCTATCGTTGTATGTGTACTCGTAAATTAGTAATTTCATACTATATTTTTAAAGTAAATATTGTAGTAACTCATAACATTTAAGGAATTCTCCATTAATTAGTTTTAAGCAACGAACGCCCCTCTCACGGGGGAAGTACTCAAGTGACAGATTATTCCACAAGGGACGCGAGTGTCGAATCCCGAGTCATTCTAGTGCTGCGTCGCTGCACCAGCTTCTTTTCTTCTTATCATTATGTTGTTGCTCCACAATCTACATATAATAATTATTGTTGTCAAGTAACGTTTTCAACAATTATTCGTTTACTGAATATATTTGTTAAATTAAACTGGATTGTATTCTTTTTATAAAATAATAAAATACCGTGACCTATCATTCGTTCTCTTGCTAGTACACTTTTTACTACCCTAGAAAAGATCAATCAAGACGTTTTTGGCTTGTTCTGGAATTTCTAAAGATTTTGAAATCTCTTTTCGAAATCAAATGTACGGTGTATATATTTTTACCATCATTCGAACAAACAAAAAGTTACACAGCAACATAATTTGTTAGCTTTATTTCATAAAAAATACTACAACAAATTTAATATGTAATAAATATTTGTTGTTTACATCTCATTCTCCAGGCACATATATTGGAAGGATAATATTGCCATAAAGTCTACTTTACGATAAAGACTTTAGAGCAATGTTGTAGTTAACCTTTTGTTATATTGCGGATCAGCGTTTATTTTTAACAAACATAGCACTATTCTTACTGAATTTATTGTACCGAGATTACTTAAGGAACGTAAACATTAGAGTTTTTGTTGAGCGGTTAGTTGAAATCATTGCTTGTCTATTCTGATATTATAAAGAGAAAAGATTTGTTTGTTTGTACCGGAAAAAAGCAAAATATACTGAACCGATTAAAAGATTTTTTCACTAATAGAAAGTTATTTTATCTGCAAGTTACCTAGGCTATTTTGTAATTGTTTGTCTACACAAGCGAAGCTGGAGCGGGTTGCTAGTATCTTATAAAAGAATACTGGAATAATGTACAGTTGCATAAAACGACAAAAACAAGTGAGAAATAAAAAAATTAAATCCTCTGTAAGAGAGTAATTTGGAACACTGTTAGTAAACTTAAAATCAGATAAATTTCAAATACGAAGTAGACGTTTGTTTTCTTAACATAATGCTCAGATAGTTGCCCTCCGGGGGAACATAAGCAAATCTCTTCATGAAACACTAATGTTGTTATTTATCTTGTTTCTTCTTAGTTTTAAGTTTGAGATAGAATTATAATTTTGATTGTTTGTAAGATATAGGAAGTATTACAATTCATTAAAATTATAAATATAAGACTTTATATTTTAAACACTAATTTCCAAAAGAATCACGAATCCAAAGATTCTTAAAAATATTCTAACAAAAAACTTGGAAGTTGCAATTCCATATATATGAATATATATATGGAATTGCATCTTCCATATATATTCCAATATAATGCAGGAACTCGTATATTACGCGTACAATTCTTTACTGTTTTCATAATTTAATATACCTTCTAATATCAGATGTGTTACAAATAAACAGCTGCAGAACTTTTTCATCAAAGAATGCTCGTCTACTAATAGAAGATTGTATTTTTAAAAGCTTTTATTTAATTTAAAATGTACGTGTCATCTACGCGTCAAATCTTACGATTGGATTTCGAAGTAGTTGTCCTCGACCGATTGAGATGAAATTTATTAAATATCCAAGCTTATGTAAAAAATAAAATGAGTAAAATAATTTGATGATAAAATTCAACCGTACGTAAATACGTTCACACTCTTTTCAAATCAAAGAGTGTGAAAAGGGTCCACTTTTTGTTTTATCGAATTTGCATCCAGTCAAAAAGACGGAAAATTCTTTCCGTCTGTTTTGATAACTTTGGTAATGTAGGCTACAGAATGTGGCCGTTATAAAATCATAAATTTGCGCATCTACAAATATTTCTGTTAATATATAAATACAATTACGAAGAACGTATTCATAGATTTACGTTTTGTTTTAATTGAGATTGACTGTTATTTTATGGATCTTATTCTAGTATCTGTTCTGATTATTGTAAAATACAAAAAAAAAAAGAAACGTGATTTTAGCAGCATCAGAAACGCACGAGTACATATGCGTGGATATAGCGTGTAGTATAATGTAGTATGTTAAGAATAGATTCGGCTTTATTGTAATATTGTTTTCTAATAATCTTATTTACATGAACTATTATGTAAATAAGATTATAAGAGTAACTATACTGGCTTATTTTTTATGGCTTATCTTATTTACTGATAGCATCTGTCGATGTTAATGCAATTGAATGATGTAACAGTTTTTCTCTTTTTCAGTATAAACTTATTAGTCCATTAAGGTCATGACTAATTTATCAATCGTCGGCGGACTGCTCTGCGGCCATAACAATATAGAAGGAATAATAAATAACAGCTGTCTGTTACACAAAGCAAGTGAGCAATGAGATGGTCTCTGAGGATTAATGATTACCCTCATTCGGGACTTAATGTTGTTAACTCTGTGGTGATACAAAGTAAGATTTTATAGTTATGTTGACATTTCTATATTTTGACGTTTATATATATTATATATATTAAACTATTTGTAAAGGGGTAAATTATCTTTGGTATTTCTACCATCGAAGTATGTGTGTTTTATAGTATAAAGCATACGTGTGTTTGTGTCTGGACGTAAAGACCACCGAAGGACTGACGTCCTTTTCTTAATACGGTGAAACATACTGCGATCGTCAACCCGCCTGCCAAGTGTGGCGATTATGAAACATTTGCCCCCCGATGATGCGATCAATGGGGGAGGCCTATGTCCAGCAGTGGACGATCATAGGCTGAGGTGGATAGTATGAAAGCTATTGTTCCTGGTAAAATTGGTCAAATTAACAAACTTGTACTTTATTTCAAATGAGGACCTTAATTTTTTAATGTTTCTTTTTTTGTATTTTGCAAACGTCACTTAATAGTAGGTAAACGACCTTTGTTTAACAGTTTGTGAAACTATTTTATATTTTCAGCAGAAATGTTTTAATTTTGTGGAAATTCTCGAATAAAGTGAAGTAAAATAGATAATGTTAAAAGGTAATAAGAGAAAAAGTTGACTTTGGCAAAAAAAAATATTTTGGTATTTAAAAATCTTAGCGCGAAATGAAGCATCTGTTATAATATCGTTGTCTCGATTTGGAAAAGCGGATATATTTTTTTAATTGTTCATAGATAGTATGATAACAGTATGGCGTATTTTTATAGGTCTCCCTATTACCCATACACGTCAATCAATGTCTTTCTTTGTAAAAACTCAACAATGTAAATAATAAAAAAAAAAAGAAATACATCTTCGTTGTTCACCGCAATTAAGGTGCGCAATAAGCCTGCAAATAAGTTATTAGTCTGAAAAATAAGAAAAAAAAAGAGTAAGTAGAGTTTTATCCTGTAGTCTAACTACAGGATAAAACAAAATTAGAACAAATAAGATTAAGTGCGGCAAGACAAGCAGCGGTCCGCTCATTACCATTAGATGTAACGCTGTTTTAAATAAAAAAAAACCTTTCATTGCTTTAAGAAAAGCTTATTAACAATTTAATTATCTTTATTAAAAAGGAGGCAAAACTGTTGTACCACACAATCTATCATAGTTTAAATTAAGGTCTGTGTTTAAATGAAATATTAGAACACGTAGAACGCAAATAGTAATTTAAAAAGTCCCGGATCAAAAGTGCTGTGAACTGTCGTTGAAAGTTGTTATTTACGCATATTATTGGATTAACAACTAAAATGGCTATACAACGTTAAGCCATATTTACTTATACAAATGAACAGTCAAACTATTTTATCATCTTTTCATATTTCTAGTTTTCGTTTTATTAAATCAATTTTCATTGATTTCGTTTAAGTTACATACAAAAAAAGCTCTTCCTTAATTATTTGGAACCCGTCATGCCACGTACAATGCCACGTATAGTAAAATATCTAAATACCCATCATAATATTAAATAAAACAACAGTAATTTCATTAAAACCGCAAAACAAATTTAATTTTTATAGAAATAGTTTTTTTTTTTGGGTCAGAAGCCCTCACGGCCGTCTTCGGGACTACGATCCTAAAGTTTTATCTGATCAATGGTTTAGGAACGTATAGAGGACAAACAATAAAATGTATTTAATTTGTATAGACTAGAGAGTTATACTGTTAAATTTTGTATTTCCATTTTAAAAATGTGCTCGAAGTAGACAAATTAAAAAAAAAAAAAATGTGTATAAATTTTGACTTCCAGTAAGTTGTTATTAGTTGTTTTCTCCGCACTAATAATTTTTAATTAATATTTTTAATCCACTTGTTATTTTTCATTATTTTTTGTACAACAATACAATAATGCTTAGTACAATTGTCGTGTGGCCCATAAATAAATTTCGGTAGCAAAAGGAAAATGCGGACAATTTTACGGGTAACTAAATCCTGGCTGGCTGTGTATTGTTATAGATTAACTCTATTGTGCTGTTTTCTTTTCGAACGAAAATAAGACTCGACCAAAATATGTTTGTTATGTTTCGTGCACATCTATACATATAATAAAATTGTAACTGATCGGTGTCTGTACATGGAAAATAAAATAGCAACACTATTACAGGGGGTATTTACCAGTGCTACAGAATTCATAACAACGATTTTTAAAATTTTTGTCTGTTATATTGTTCGCGCTATCTCAGAAACGGCGCAACCGATTTTGATACGGTTTTTACCAATCTATAGTAATTAGCTTCAATCGTTAGATCAAGTTTATTTCATCTAAATCGGCGGATACATTAAAAAGTTATATCAATTTAAAGTATTACGTTAAACATTTCTTCAGAAAAAATGCTATAAAATGATTGTTTAGTTGACTGGGATGAAATTTAAGTTTACTATATATGATATTCTATAAAATGACGATGGTACAAAGTTAAAAATAAACATTTTGAAATGCCATTGCAACTTGACCTTCGATCTATATTGTCTAATGGGCTAATCATGGTTCTACTGAGGCTGGTGGTTTCGGTTGATGGGATTTCGTGCTTATCACGAAGTGGGCGAAAAATTAAAATTTGTACAATGTTGCTTCATTAGGTCACTAGATGGCATAAATGAATAAAAATAGGATATGGTAAATTTAAAAATTAATATTCACACTGTTATCAGGATTTTCAAAATGTGTTCTTTTTTACTCCTCAAAAATAACAATATCCTTGGACAATCTTAATCTTTTAAGAAGTCTGTCGCATGTTGCCTAAAAAAATCCCGTCTCACTAAAAGTACATATGTGGCGATTTAAGTAAAATTTGATTAGTTATTTAATTAACTGTATAATAATGCTACATCTGAACCGTCACTTAGCTCTAAAAGGTCAAATATCCAGTCCATATCTTTTAAGGGCGTCCTAAGAATTCAGGTGACATTTTGGTAGTGATTAAACTGAAATTTAAATTTCACTTAAATTTCTTTACGGGCTTCTTAAATCTATGGCAAAAATGGGCGTTATTCAAGATAACTGTCTCTTTTTTGTTATGCACTTTGTTAGGTTGTGTTTGTTTTTTTTTCTGACAATAAAATGCTCATTTACTCTACCGAAATTGTAGGCTCTTCGCTTAGTACAAGACAGGGCCACGGGTGGGTGTACCCCCAGCCGTGGTAGTCATGTTTCAAGTCATTCCTACCGACGTGAACAGCTTTAATACAAAACGTGACCATAGTCTACAATTGTGATTTTTCATTATACAATTTTATTTTTCTTGTTATAAGAAGTTATTCATTCAAAATGTAGAGCATAAAATGTTTTTAAAAGCTATAGAATACAAAAACAAAACTTTTAATAAGTACCAACTTATTCGTAAGCTAGCTGTGAATCAAGCATCGCTTTGTGTTGTTAAATGTCATCCTAAAATCGTGTTTTTTCGTAAGGTATTCAGAATTCCATTCATGACGCCTAGCGTCTAGAATTTTGTCAACCCATCCATTAATTAATAGCAATGATTGAGAGATAGCGCTTAAAATGATTTTATTTTTTAATTCATGTTTTGCCGATACGATATATTTCTCTATACAATTAAAATAAAAACCGTATTTAAATACAAAATTTCATCCTAGTTGTTTCCGACAGATAGCCGATGAGCCGACAAGAATTACTCGCTTAATAGTATTAGACGATAATATGTATCCCATTAATATTATTAATGTATACGTATTCGCGTATTCGAATTATATTTAAAAGTGGTTGACGAAAGGATTAATTCCCATACTTGATACAAACATACCAATAGTACAATGATAATTGAACGTGACCCGCTGTCTATCCTATCTCAAGCCTAACGTCATCTACATAATTAAATTAATTATAGGCCTCTTTACAGCGTCACTTACACAATTACGTCGGCCCTGAGTCCGCCCTTTGTTACCCTACTATTGAAGATGCCAGGTTAATTTTTGTATAACTGTGTGTATTTGTAAGCTTATTATTAAAAATTATTATTGAATATCATAACCTTTATAACATTTTTCCAGCTTTCAAAAATGTTACAGTTAAAAAACTGTAACATTTACAGTTGTAAATGTTACATTTTTATTTTTTGGCATCTGTGGCGATATTTATTGGGCATTTGTATTTAATTTTAAATTGTTTATTTTTGGAGTTCATAACTTATCATTGGTTCTGCTTGTAAATTGTACGAATTTGGTTATTCAATGTTTCAAGGTTAAATGCTAGCATTGAGGGTCAAATGCAAATAATATTCTTGGTATTCAAACGCAAGATCTGATGACTTCTATTGGAAATCTATCCTAAAAATGTTTTTAAATTGTAAAATCTTCGTTTAACTGATTACAGTCGTAAACTTTGCTAAATAAACCTATTCGAATAAACGAGATATTTATAGTCGTTCTTAATCGGGCGCAGGTGGATTCGGCGACTGAAATTAAATATTCAATGAATCGTTTTAACAATCTATATTGCCACTACAAAATTACTTACTTGTGTTAGCACAAAGTACCTGAATTTCAAACAAGTTGAAAAAAAATCCAAAGATCTTTTACTTCAACAAACACTATATCCATATAACTATCTAAAAATAATTATACTACGTTTCATATAATGCCTATGAATGGGACTTTCGCTCTAGTCTATTTCGTACCTGCTGCCCTGCGTATTCTGGGGAGGGCAAAATTCCGCTTGCTACTGTAGGTCGGGCAAACAAAGCAAACGTCTCCCGGCTTCCCCTGTCACGCTTGCCGTGGATTTCTGCAACACCAGGGGACTCCATTCCATCCTGGAAGCCGTCCATTACCACCTTGAGACGGCCAAGCCGGCCTTGCTTTTCGTCACAGAGACGCAGATATCTTCTCCGACAGATTTCGTACCTATCCTACCCCGGGTACAAGTTGGAGCATTCTTTTAGGCCCCGAGTCGGGGTGTGCGTGTACGTAAGAGAGGATATCTGTTCTCGTCGCCTCAGTAGTCTTGAAGGTAGGGACCTATCTGTCATGTGGCTGCGCGTGGATAGCGACAATCATCCGCGAGTCTACGCGTGCCTCTATAGGTCCCATAGCGGTAATGCCAAAATAGACCGACTCATGGAGCAATGGCTACAGATTTCGTTCTAGAACAGATCTCATCCGTAGAAGTCGTGGTACTCGGCGACTTTAATGCTCACCATGCCGAATGGCTTGGTTCACGTATAACCGATTACGCGGGGAGATCTGTCCACGATTTTGCCTTGGCTTATGATCTGAAACAACTGATTACCTCGCCTACGCG
>DWLR01001136.1:0-19736 GCA_018246295.1 Papilio alexanor hazarajatica
TAACCAAAGAGGAGATATTTCAGATCAAAGTGGTCAGTACGACAAAACGCTAATTTTATATGTAAGGACCTAATATATGCATAATGAGTATGAATGTGCAAATTGATGTTTACATAGAAGCAAAGGATGTGTACCAAGAAGTGCTAAATGATAATTTGTAATGTAAATAACATTATTGATTGACCTTATGTAATTTATATGTTATATCCTACAAACACATTTAAATCTGTGTCAATCAAAACATATTTCCATACAGGAAGTGTTGGCTAAATATGAAAATAAATTAACTGCACTTCACCGTGCAAGACTCGGAGACACAACTACTCCTCTGTCACCATGCTTAAGAGCTAAAAAGAATAGAGAAGAATCAGCGGCATCAGGTAAACAAGGTTTTATAATTTTTAGAAATCTTTAAGTATTGTTGCACACAAATGCTTCTCCATAGCCAGTAGCAAATTTGCAATAACTTAGCTTTTTGATTTCACTATTATCAACTTTAAAATTCTGTATTTATTTTTAGTGTCGTACAGATGTGTTAATTCATTTTTATTATTTCCTGAGGTAAAGAAGCATGGCAAATAAAAAACAAACACTTATACAGATTTAACTTAAAAATTTATTACAAACATTTACTTACAAACATTGTGACAGTGATAGGTATTTTTTTTTTCATCAGCAGCATCTAGTTCCAGCACATTGCATGCGGCAGGCTCAAGCGTAGAACAAACATGTGATGCCACATCTTCTATCAAAAATGGCATATCAGATAATGAAAAAGAAAACACTGAGGAGGACTCTGGAGGAGTCTCGTCAACAAATTCAAACGAGGATGACAAAGATTTAAACGGAGAGGTAAAGTTGTTGATTACTGGCTGTATTTAAGGTTCAAGTTGCACAATGATATTAAACAATAAAAACATAATAGCTACTTTTCTTATATCAATAAAATAAAACTTAGTGTGCTTTACAAGATATATTTTATATGCATCATAAAAAGTATCTTGATTGTAAGCATTGATTTAATTTTTACATCGACTTTCTAGGTTTCAACCAGTGAACCCGAGAATGTGGTCAAGGAAAATGTTGATGGAAACAACCAAAATTTACCAGCACCTGACAGCTCTGAAGATAACTGTCTCCAACCCGACCAACCTGAACAAAGTGAGAATGTCAAAAGCTCCACAAATGGTTGTAATGTTGTGACTACAGAAAATTGTAATGGAGAGGTGACAGGCTCAAAACAGATGGATGGTGAAGACACTAATATCACTTCGTCTAATGGATCTGTGACACCTGTAAAATCTGGCAAAGCCAATGGTAAAGTTATATATTTATTCAGTAAATTTAATTTTGTATAAGTGACTTTAAAATGTACTCAGGAAACATTACTTGACAAGATTTGATTGACACAATCTTTGCTATCTTGATATTTTTTTTTTTCTAATCATGTTTTCAAATCGTTCATTTATATTGTAAGATTTAAGGATACTGGAAATCAAATTGTATTTTTATTAGTAAACATACAATGGACTGTAGTAAAGTTTTGTTTCAACCATTTTACAACTTATATTTAAGAAATGAATAGTGAAAGTAATGATTTTCCTGCATTTATATTTATGTGCATTCTATTAATCTGTAGCCTGAACCCAATTTTGCTTTGTGAAATGTCAGTAAATTTGTATTCTTCCCTGGAGTGTTATAGTTAATAATATGTAGATGATGTAGTTTTTGAAATTAACTGTCACATAAATCTCAGCCTATGATCGTCCGATCGTAGATTGTATCGATTGATGCTGGACATAGGCCTTCCTCCATTCATCGTATCACTGGGGGGGGAAGTGCCATTATCAGCACAGCACATTATGGGCTGATGGATTGGCAGTGTGTACTGAGAAAAAGACGCTGCTATCCACCCTCCGGCGGTCCTCACATCCAGACTCAAGTCAGACATGTTTATGCACACAAATGTTTGTCCTGTGTGGGAATCCTACCCACAACCTGCGACGTGAGAGGCAAGCATCTTAACCAACCGCGCCAACTGGTTCGTCCTGTCGCTTAGTAATTTATTAAAATGGGCTAGACTTACATTTAGGCAATCCAGTTAATTCATAGTTAATTAGTTAATAATGTCTCAGTAAAGTTTTAAAAACTTTGTAACTATCTCTTGTTTCTGTAGATAAATCATCACCTGTGTCAAGTTCGGGCAAGGAAGTTCCAGAGAGGCCGAAGAAATCTAAAATACGTAGAGCGGCCGCGGCTGTGTACGAGTCTATTTTGCGTCAAGTGCCTGAAGAAGATGATGACGAGAGCGACTCCAATGACGAAACCTTTGAAGGTGGAGAAATCTGTTCATCAGACGAGGAGAATGTTAATGGGGTTGAAGAATCTTCTAATGAGGGTATGATAGATCACTTACGAAATTTTAAAATGTACATATTAAGATCGACACTTCTAATTATGAATACTTTTTAAAGATGGTGAAGAAGAGGAAGATGAAGAAGATTATGAAGCAGAGTCCAGTGACGAGGAAGGTGATGAAGACATAAGCATGACTGAAGAGCCAGGAAATGATAGTGGTTGCACAGCAATTGTTGCTCTGCTAAGGGGTAAATATTTTGTTACCCTTAAATAAGTTTAACAAACCTTAAAATCGGTACCTTAAGACGAACATAAACTAATGTAAGAGTAAAATTTTTTACCAACAAATTTACGTCAATCACTTATTTCTGGTGTTGCTTGTTCATTTTAAAATTTAAAATAAATGAGGACCAAATTATAATTTGATAATTTTTTATCCTCAGGAAATGAACTATATGTGGCTAATGCAGGAGATTCTCGGTGCATATTATGCAGAGAAGGCAAAGCTATAGACATGTCGATAGATCATAAACCGGAAGACGCGCCGGAACTCGAACGAATCATAAAGGCCGGTGGCAAAGTTTCATACGACGGTCGTATCAACGGAGGTCTAAACTTATCACGCGCCATTGGCGATCATTCGTACAAACAGAACAAAGAATTGGACGCCAAAGAACAGATGGTCACAGCTCTGCCTGATGTCAAAACGCTGAAAGTAGACCCGACTAAGGACCAGTTCATGGTACTGGCGTGTGACGGTATATGGAACTTTATGTCGAGTCAAGACGTATGCGACTTCATCATACCGCGACTAGCAGAAGGCCGCGAAAGATTATCACAGATTTGTGAAGAGGTAATACATTATATGTACTAGTAACCGGCCTCAGCTCTCTTGTGTAGACAAATAAAATATAGTCTGTTACTCGCTGATAGAAGAACTTTCTATTGGTGAAATTAGTTTGGTAGTTTTTGAGTTTATCAAAACAAACAATGACATCTTTTCTCATAATAATATTAGTATAGATATCTAAACATATTTACTCTTTTTTTTTAAGATAAAATACTATAATACAAAAGCACCATACAACGCCAAAATGAAAAGCTCTATCTATTTTATTTTTGTAGTTTTATATATATGTATATGTTTGCATATTACAAGACAACCAAAGAATAGTTAACAAAGTCAAATGGTATAGTTCTTGTACATGCACAGTCACTGCCATGTGTTCTACTTTTATGTCCCGAGTTATACTTAAAATTTGTTGCGTTACGTAAATGATAATTTTTTTGTTCCAGATGTTCGACCACTGCCTCGCGCCGACAACGATGGGTGACGGCACAGGTTGCGACAATATGACGGCAATCATAGTGAGGTTCAAGGATGGACTGGTTTCGGACGTGGGCCAGCACTCCAGCAGCACAGACTGCTCCAAGAAGCGCACAGCGGACGGCGAGCCGTGCGATGAAAACCAACAGGACACTAAGAGGCAAAAACTTGACGATTCACTCTCAAGTTCGGTGGTGACTTCGAGTGTTTAGACTTAGGTTGACTAGGGAAACAGTGTTTACGACTTTACACATAGTATTGTGTCAATAAGACTTTTGCCTGAGGATAACATTGTCATCTTCTAATGCAGGCCATTGAGTACTGTTCACTTTATATACTTCAATAGACATGTCACCTGTTCATTATACTGTGAGATTTTATGTAAACTAAGAATTTCCCCAAGGATTACCTAACCTAACCTAACAACTGGTACTTTAGAACTGCCGCTAAATGTTACTGTAAAAGAAAAAAAAAGACCAGATAATCAACCCCTTAGAACTTGAAATGTAAATAAAAATTGAATAATATTAAGTTACATGAAGTTGCTTAAATATTTATTTTTGTTAATTACAGTAATCCAAAATCAATTTTAACGTACATTACTCAAGTACATTTTAACTTTAACGATTACTCGTCAGATCCCCACACACCATTCCTTTGGAAGAAGCTATGAATAATATTTAAAAACATTTTATATACATATCTGTAACTTATTATAAAATATATTTAAAAAAGGAATAAACAAATTTGCCAAAACATTTTATTTTTTATTCCATATTTGCCGAATTAAGTAGCCTTGAATTGTATGATAATTTTCTTTCTCAATAGGTTCCTTTACATAAAATCTCATAGAATAATGAAAAATATTTCTTAATTTTAGTTCATTTTATTTGTCTTAAAAATTTGGACATCTATTCTCCAATTCTATAAAACGATTGCATGTCTTTTGATTAGGGGTAGGAAGTTGATAGGATGGAATGCTAACTGGTTTTGGATTTTAGAAATTTGAGTTATGGATTGCAGGGCTCTGGATACAACATAGACACAATCTTTAAACCAGACCAATGTTAAGTAGCGGAACTGATGATGTTTCAATTCTCATTGTTTTAATACCAGTGGAATGTCGAATTATTAATCCTGATTTCAGTTTAAGAGATGACAAAATCCTCGTGATTAATTAACGATAATTTGCCTAAAGTAGCCTTATTTATAATAAGAAGGTGATGTTGTTTCAAGTTTATAAATTAAGTATAAAATATACATACAGAAATTGGGAAGTATAGAAATTTTTGAACTGACTTGTCTGCGGTAGGATTTAGTTTTTGATTGTAAATGTAAATTTACGAAATCATTATTAACTACCACTTAAATTTAGTATTAAGAAACAATTGTTACAGTGTAAGATTAGTCACAAATCTGTTTTTTTTTAATCACAGTAATTTCTGACATCAAGCTTAATGATGCTGCTTAATAGAAAAATTGATTTCGTGAAATTTAATGGTGAATGGACGAGTGTATTTTCCTTCATTTTAAGTTGACGTAGTTGAATAAATTTAAAACATGGGTGTTTGGTAATATATTATCAGCGTGTTCCTATGATACAATGTTCTTAAGTGGTTTCGTAAATAAAACACTATATTCAATTATTTATCTCTTACTGCGTAGCGCGTAAGTGTAGTTATATTTTTGTAATCACAGGTTTGTAAAATTGTATTTCTCCAATTTTTAGTTGACTTTATTAAAAAAAAAATTATGGTTCCACTTAAATTGTACAACATTATGTTCTAAAATAAATATAGTCCAATCTAATTATTGTCTGCAAAACTGGTTTCATTAAAGAACTGTTTTTATTTTGAGTTTTGATGAAAATTACATTTTTATTGACTAAAGTGATTTTCTTTATAAGGTTTTATTAAATGTTGTCGTGTGGATTATATATTGTTACAGTAGAAAGTAAGTGCTCTAAATAAATTAGATATCTTTAAAATATTTTTATATGAAGCAAAGCAAAACAATAATTTTTCTTATACTTCTTCATATCAAAATCATTACCACACCTAGCCAATGTTGGTTTTAGTATCAATATTGTAATTAATTCCTGATTTTTTTTCAATGAGTTATCGAAGTGCCGTCAAATATTCTATGGTTTCCATTTGACTTGCTTCTAATATTTGCAAAGAATCATATTCGGCATCCAGTTGTTCTAATAATATAGATCTTTCACTTATCTCGCTCTGAAATAAAGTAACAGATTATAATTCAGGTTGTAATATTTAAAATATCTCAGCGAGCAGTTTGAGAAATGTCACTTGCGTTACATGTGCGGTGTAGTTACGCCTGCTATAATTTCTACGGACAATGTGCCACACGACCAAATACGTCGATTCAACGCAACGCAGTTCTGCGTCGAAGCAGCACCGCTAAGTCAAAGTTGAAGCATATACTACAAAAATATTGAGCTGACTTACGTTGACGCTACGGCGGAATTTAAAATTAAACTTTGGCTGTTACAAAAGTTATCTTTTTTTTCTCTATGTATCTGTATATGTAGAAACTAAAGAGGTGTGCAGAATCGAGCCAACTGGAAATTCATAATCTCTGGATTATGGGCGTGAGTGTTACAGTCGCTCGTAAAATGCACTTTCCCCAATAGTAAATTGCGTACTTAGTATTTCGAGTATGAGTATTTGTAAATACGCGTTCCGAATACTAGTTCCTAGAAGTATTTAGGAGTATCGATTTGATTTGCGGCGGACGAGCAAAAAAAAATTATCAATTTTATGATGTTTATAATCATTTTAAAAATTACACTTAATAATTCAGGTATATACGACTACTTACGAACTTCAGACATTATCCACACTCAATTTTCAATTATTTTAGACAACCACGATATTTTTTTATTATTGTACATATAATTTGAAAACGTTATAAATCGTTGCAAACAATATAATATCAGTCGCAGTCAAACGAAATGCAAAACCAGTATTAAATTCAAAACCTTGACACACACAAAAATACGAAATATTGTCTTATCTTTTAACGTTTACGGTCGATTTTAGGTTGAGCATCTATGCACTCGCCACACGGTTGTTGAATCACGCTCTTATTATTATTAAACGTCAAAATTAGTATTTTTTAAAGGGTCGATGGTAATTCTTAAGCCGATTTTTGTTCGGTGCTGGCATCCATATACACATAAATAGTCAGTCTCAGTCATATCTTGCTCGACCATTTAAATATTCAATAATATCATTAAGATCGAATCGATCTTACTGTCTGACAAATAAAGGCGGTTTTCGATTTACATACTTGTCCGTCGAAAGCGTAAAAAAACAAATTCTACAAAACCACAAATAAAAAACCGATCTAAATTTCTAACCGTAATACAATAAGGAAAAACTTATGTTTTACAAATTATATACAACAATTACATTTTTTACGTACATACAAAAACAAATACATTTTTTAAATGGACGATTAAGTTTAACTTTCTAACCGTAATATAGAAATAAAGTCAGTTTTCGATTCGCACTCTTCTTCGTAAAACTACTAGTATCGCAGTCAACGAGTCTTTGAATATGAAAACGCAACGCATATTATTCCTTCTTAGAGTATTAAATACTTATAAGACCGAAATACTATGAGAGTACAAAATACGTATAACGTAAAAATACTTTAAGAGTACAAAATACATATAACGTGTGAAATACTTTAAGAGTACAAAATACGTATAACGTATGAAATACTTCTAAGGTATTACATACTTCTAAATACTCGATTGTCGTTCGTTTGGTGAGTATTCAGTCTTACGCATACAACGGATCTTTTGCAATATGAAATTTCAATATTACATTTTTCTACCGTATAATATGATTATGAAAAATTAAATACTTCTAAATACTCGATACTCGTTCCTTTGGTCCCATGATACTCTATACTTAGAAGTATTGAGGGAAACCTAGTATCAAAACCTGTTCCAGTATATACGTCCCACATCTATTTTCCCATAACGCCATATCATTACAAGCACGTGTTATGACGGAAAAAAGCAGAAAAATGCATACCTGCAATTTAGCTTGATCATTTTCTCTTTGCTTTGTTATTGAATTCAAAAGGTTCATACTGCCTATAGCTGCCATTTTCTGTTTCTCGACGTTTTCGCCCAACTCTTTAAGCGTTTTCAGTAACGTACTTATAACTTTTCCAAAATCTTTCACCTCTGAAACAAGTACATGCACGATTCAAAGTTTTCGTATGCTCCAATTATAATGAAACTTCTCGAAATATCATGCATAAGTAACTAATAACGTAATGTATGCTAACTCGTTTCATATTCTTTACATGTATCTTTGAGGTCTTCAGTATCCTTAAGGACGTTGTGCTCCAATATCCTAATCTTATTAATGTCATCGTAATACAAGTGTGCTTTTTGCAATTCATCAGCCATTACAAAACCACGAAATTATATTACTTTTGTCTTCTTCTTACTTTTAGAGTTTGTTTGAATATGTTGCTTGGCAACATATTGGATAAAATACAACCTGTATTTTATCCAATATGTTGCATGTACCATAAAACTATACAAATTATGGTACTTTTTGCTAAATCTGAGCAATGAAGTTTAAACCCTTATTTGTTATGTCTCCTTCCGACACCTTACAAAACGATGCTATTTAGAATGTTTATAGTAAGAAAGTGGTATCCTATCCTTTCTTCGTAACATTTTTAGCTAAGTATCCTTGAAGCAAAAGATCACGGCAAAATAAAAATAGTTTCGACTTTTAGTTAATAAATCGTAAGAACTCTAATAATTTTAGAAAATTAATCGACACTTATAATTTTATTAACATGCGGATAAACTTTAATTTTTATACATCCTTAAAAAGGAGTCTGACAACTATCGTTTTTGTACAAAAAAAATATTCTGTTGCTTGTCATTATATCACTGTCAATGTCAAATGAATTGAAAACTAAGTTTTTAATACGGTTGCACTTACAGTTTTGCTATTTGAAAAGATCTGAGCAAAATATTTTGTGTAATATCAATAACTAATAACTAACTAAATTAAAATGATTGAAACAAAAGGTTCAAAACTTATCAATCGTAATTTATCGGGTTCGACCAACTTATTTATCTTATAAAAAATTTATACACCAATCTATACCAAAGTGTACAAACAAATGTGACGTCATTATATTTTCTTATTATAATATTGTATTCGTTTCATGTATAGTTATTGTTTCTTTGTCTCAGAGTAAAATGGTTGATATTAGCTTGGGTTGGAGGTAGACAATCAGTGAAAAGTCATGGAAGGATTAACACAAAATGAAAAAATAATTTGGTCATGTTGGGAAGAAAAGTCGCCGAGAGATGTGGTCAGAGAAGCGGCCGCGAAAGGCACACATATTGATTTAGCTATTCAGTATTTAATGCAAAAGAATTCTTGGAATGAATCTTCATCAAGGGAATGGTTCTTGGCTGAGGTACTTATTGTGTAGTTAATTTGTGCATTTGCTTAATTTTTCATCAATTATTTTTTTATACAAGTAAGATATGCATAGACTTAAAGTGACAGCATACATCGTATAACTTTTCAGGTTAAAGCATGGACTGTTCAACTGCTTCTAAGAAAGCAAATTTTTAAAGTACTACATATCTTAAATAAAGTAAACATTAATCCAGAAGAACACTTAATGACACTTGCGGCTACCTCTTCTAATATTGAATATAGAGACTTCATTGTCAATCATTTGGAAAAAATATCAAAAGATATAAAAAGTGAAAATTTGGATAAATGGTTAAATTTCAAAAGGCATTGGAACTTACTCAGATATTTGGAAAAATCTTTTGAAGTTGATGGAACCTTTAAACAAAATAAAGTATTTGGTGAAGGCAATGATAGGGTATTTGTCAACGAGAGTTTGATCAAGGCATTGACAATTGAAGAAATTGAAAAATATCCATCACATTGGAAAAGTAAAATAGCTACAACATTGTTTTTTAACACATTTGGTATGTAGGTTCTATTTCTTAAAAAAAATGAGTAAAAAAACAAGTTCTATCTATATAAAAAAATCAATGATTGTATGTTGTCCCCCATGTGTTCCTAAACCATCTGTTCAATCAGTGTATGATGTTAGTAGGGTGTTCTGAAGGCACCCGCAACATTTTCTGGCCCAAAAAAATCTATATCTAAAACTGTTTTTTTTTGTTTTTAATGCAACTTTTTACATTGTGTGGCATTGTAACAAATACCAGATTCAGCTAGTGGGTTATAAAAATGTACCTCTGTATTACCATGTGAAGCTTTATTTTTAGTCAAGCTAATTGTAATCAATGCAAATTAAATTTGATGAAATTTATGTACTAATATAACAAATTTCATCAAATTTCATTCTCAATAAATTTTTGTTTGTGTATTGTGTGACACAAGGATTGTCACAAGAGTTGGCCATTACTATTATAAAAATATAAAAACATTTATTTTATCCCATAAAGACAATAAATCCTTTTATGTTATAGATTATCAACATTTTATATTAAAACCATTTATCAAACTTTTATTATTTATTTGCCATGCATACTTTTACTGATTCTTAGATACAAATTACAATACTTCCTGTATAGTTTATATTTTCTGATAATAATCAAGGAATGTGACATGGTTGATTCCACATACAGTTATCAATATTTACAAGTATGTAATTTAAATGTTGCATACAGTAATGTATGCAACATTTAAATGTATAGTGATAGTTTTATTTAGATTAGAAATACTGATTTTATATATGTGTAGCATCTGGTTAGGTTAGTTTAAAGCATTAAATTGAATATGAGAAATAAACTGTTAGTGGCAGGTGGAAACATGGCTGTATTTTCAAATCAATAGTCACTACTCAGACCCTAAAGAACAGATAGATTGCCACATATATTTCCTTTATGTAGGAAAGAAGAGGGAAGTAGATCAACAAGAGTTGCTGTCTCTACGAGATTTCGTGAAATAAATATTCATGAAATGACAAGAGTTATAATTGTAGCAAAGCAATAAACAAGCTGACTTAACCATGGTCACTTAGAAGTAGGAGTGTTTAATTTTATACACCAAAGGCCCACTGTAACAAAACTAATACTGGCAAAGTGTTATGTTTTGTGTCTCTTTTCTTATCCTCTTCCAATCTGTTCATTATACTGAATTTCAAAATAGTGTGTACAATAATAATAAAACTTTTCTAATATTTTTAGAATTCTCCCTACTGGACTTTTCATCTCCCCAACAAATGTGGATTCATCTTTTAGAAAGAAATAAAGCGATGATATTAATTCGCTGGATCAATGTTCAAACATCAGAAGTTGTTCGAGATATGAATGCTAGATATAATTTTTTTATAAATGAAAATTTTGTTAATAAACTATTGAATGTGGATACTAAAGGATTTAGCAGTGAAGTTCTTGCTAATTTGGATAAAATTTTTCGGTCTTGGCCAATCACAAATGAAATGATTCAGAGTGTTGCAACAAGTAATTGTTTTGCATACACTAAGTTGTGTATTTATGATACGCTGTCCTCTTACGGCATAGTAAATGATGACGAACGAAAAAATTTGTACATAATAATTGCCAGACTGGCGCGAACTCAGAACTTGAAACAAATTGATGATATTTTCACTGAATCTTGTGCTACTATAAGCAAACAAGAATTTTATGTTGAGTTGGCAAAATATTGCGTAAAGAATAAACTTTATAATGTCTTGACTATGTGTGTTGAGGGACATATATTAGATACTGATTTATCTGAAGTTGAACAAGAAGCAAAAGACTGCATTGAATTGTGGTTATTATTTAAGAGTATCGAACAGACATCTGACAGGCAGAGTCATGTGGTACCCGTTTATAAAACATGCCAGCAAATAGCAAAAGATGAAATTGACAACTATATATCTACAAATCCTCATTTAGTACTTGGCATGATATTACTGGAGGATGATGCAAATTTATTTGATATATTTTCGAAGCAAGACAATTTACAATTCAAGGACTTCAAATTGCCCAATAAAGGTTACAAGCATAAACTGCCGCATTTATATAATGTTTACAAGAAATTTGCAGGTGGCTATCAAATGTATGATTCAAAAGATGTTAATGTCTACCAATTACTCTCTGGATATCGTGGCTTGGACGTATCGAAAATATTTGAATTTCAATTAATTAACCAGAACACAAAGAGTATACTAGCTGAAAAATCGGACAGGCGCAGCTTAGGCAGCCTTTTGTCTAGTGATGTTGATGTAAGAGGAGGAATTAAGGCGTTATCTCAAAGATCAGTTGATATGCCGGATTTTGAAAATGAGAAACTAATCAAACGATACGGATACGTCGCGAAATTAAATCATGTGTACTATTTAAAACAATATCGTCCTTGTAATGCTAGTCAGGCATTCGTGGCACAGCAGTATCAAACATACAACCGATTACAAGAGAAGAGTATTAAGAGCGCTTGTTGTGAAGCCCACGCTTTGGCTCTGCAGAACTGGTCGGACCCAGCGATGGCGGCCTGTGCGGTATCCTTCGTAGCGATGATCGGATGCAACCCTTCAAGATGTAGAGTTCATATGTCTGCTGCTAAAATGATAAAGCAACACTTGATGGTGAATAAAAGTTTTTCAGAAGAGAAAGCAAACAAAGTTGTCAATGAATACATGTCTAAACTTATGCAAAGCAATGATCAAGCAGCGAAAGATATTTTACAATACTTAGAAGAAATTACGATTAACAGATTAAAACAGATACAGTTGGAAGATAAATTTGATATGACTCTAGTCTTATATGAATCTCAAACGATGGTAAAGTTTGCTATACTCCATAATCTGCCGTTGCCTGAACTTCAACTTAGGGAGTTTGTTAGGAGCAACTCTTGGTTTAACTTTTTGCTGTTTGGTGACGTCTTCAGATATCCATTGACTCAAATGCTGCAACTGTCTCAAGACTTTGAGAAGCAATCATATGCAGAACATTTGAAGTATATAATGTTGCACAAAACTACTGAAGATGACAAAGACTTCAAATCTGTTTCAAGCAATGGTCAGAGAAGATTCTCCAGGCACAATTCTATGGAAGTTGTAAGTTCTTTTTATCTTCTGTTCAAAAAAGATTACAGCTATGGGATTAAAAAATGATCTCTCGCACTAGCTTTACCTGGGTGGGGACAGTATTTGCAGTCTATTAGCTGTGTCACCGATTCAATTCGCCATTATGGTCGCCAACCTTCGATTGCGCCTGAAAAAGAAGAATCTATACCTATTGATTTAGGACTTAAATGTTCAATGATGGTTTTTATTTTCAGAGTCCAACTCAAAACTTGTCGTTTGATTTTCCAATGAGTACGTACATGGGCCGCGAGCTGTGGGAGGTGGCAGCCGCCTGCCACGGCCCGGAGGACCCACCGGCAGCGCTGCTGCGAGCTGCCGATATCTGCAGAGAGCCTCTGCTAGTCCTCATTGCAAGCTGTTATGAGGTTATATACTCTTGGTAAATCCAACCTGTTATCCTAGGTGAGCGACAAACGCGCACTGCTTCGCAATGCAACGTGAAAATATCAAGCAGTCGTTATATGTATGTGGTCTACTTTGTCGCTATGATCTGTCACGCATTATGTCGTTCACCTAGTATGACGGGTAAGAAAATCTCGCTTTGAATTCTGGAACTTAGGCTTGAGACTCAAGTTTTTAAATCTACTGTTAATCAGATCAGATCATCATTATCAGCTAAAAGATGTCCTCCACTGTTGGAGGAAGGTCTACCCCAAGTGTCTGAATAAGAATTGATCCCATGCCGCCCTTATCCTACTTCCGTAACCTTGATATGATCTAACGATCTTGAGGGAGGCATCGACCTGTACGTAGTAACTTGGATAGTAAAATACTTGCTTAAATGATACTACAACTTATGCTTTCCTCCTTTGAAAGTGTAATCATATAAATAGGTTTAATAACAGCAACTTTATTATGTTTGCAGCCAAACGCTGTAGATGTCCTTTGGGCGCAATGGGTTCTGGCGTCGATCGGTTTGTCAGAACGCAATCGTGAGACATTGCAGGCTAAGATCTCACACCGGCCGCTCTCTGAACAGTTCCTTTTCGTCGCTGAAGCGTGCCTCGTTGAAGGTTACATCGCCACACTTCAAGAGTCTATGCTTGTGTTTATGCCGGTAAGAATCATACGTACTTTTTTAAATTTCTAGTACCTATTTTTGATTTTAAAGCAGTTTAGAATGTGTAGTGTTCGATAGAATATGACCATACCTGCTTTTCATGGAATGTCATTGTTTTATTATTGACTACATTATTAACAGTAGTAGAGTCCACAACATGTGTTGCACGAATGACCCGCTAGACCGGTGAAATACCACGACCTCACAGAAGACAAGGGTGAAGTTGAAGTTTTTTGTTACGTCTGATGAGTGAGGTGCCGGAGTCTCAATTTTAGTTATCTTCCCTTTCCCACCCTTTTCTAATAAGGAAAGAATGGGAAGGGAAAGAGGATTTGACGGGCAAGGGGATGGATAGGTGAGGGAAATGTCAATTTTTTTGTCCATCTCCTCATCTGTCTATTAAAGGTAGGCAACACATCTACAACTTGCAGATGCTTGTTGCAGATGCCTATGGGTAGGGTTCACTTAGGTGACTGCTTGCTCGTTTGCCACCTTCCTGCATAAAAACCAAGTAAGAGACCAGTAAGAAATTCTAAAGGTTATCCTATAAAAATACATAACTAAATAAATCAGAGACGAAAACTTTTTGTCTCTGTTTTGTTTTACTTACCTGACCTACAAACACATTGTTTCATTGAAACTAAAACCAATTTGTCATTAAATATTTTCAGGATAGCCCGCTTACACTGCTCACAACGTTTCTATATCGATGCGTCCGGCTGCGTACCTTCGATATGGAAACTTCCAGAACCCTCGGGAACTTCCTGCAGCAGTGCCAGCGCAAGTACAGTTCGGAGTCGGCCGGCATGCCGTGGCATATGTCCAAAGAGACCTTGCAAAAGATCGCCGTTGAGCTGGTCAAGATCGCACTTAGCTACAGCTTTGACAGTGCTTACTATCAGAGGGAATTCCTCAGGTGCCTGTTTGATGCACAGTTTGAAAAGGGATTGATGGGTAAGTTAGATTTAAGGCTATATCCTATAGCAGAATGCCTATTGAGTGCTGACAATTCGAAACATCTATGAGAAATTCGTTTGTAATTTATATATACTGTAATTTTTATTAAATTGTGGACCTTTGTTTTCAGTACCAACACCAAATTTTAAGATTCTCTTCGAAATAATACAAATATCAATGCAAACATCACTGGTTGTGAATATACAAACAATGCTGAAAAACGAATGTGAGAATTACCTTGCTGAGTGTATAAAGATGTATACAGAGAACAGGAATTACGATGTGGCGCTAAAAATTGCCAAATTGGCAGCATTGCCGGTGAACGACATACTGCAAGTGGAATGGGCACATAAATACGACATGTTGCATATGAGACAGACTGAAATCGAGGACAAAGATTTGACAATGTTCATAGCGGAATGCAGCGAAGCATTCAAAAAGGCTGCCGTTACATTCACCGCAGCGACGGAGTTCCTTACCCGACACGCGAGTTCCATAATGGATTCAATACAAAAGTTTTATTCATACAGAATAATAATGAGTTGGTTCGAAGAGAGTCACGAATATGGTAGGAGACGGGAAGAGATCGAACATTCCATGTGGCACGCGTACTTTCAAGTTGAAAACCAAGATAACATATTCCTCAATAGTTACCAGTGCCTTTTGCATTTCGTGCTAACTGGACAGAAGGACAAGACTTTGTCAAAAAATATTGAACTAATTAACGCTGATAAACCGTTCTCGGAAACGCTGCACGAAATAGAAGTAGAATCTGATGTGGGAAATATAGAAGATGTCGTGATTTTAGAAGAGCCGGATATGATCGATTGTTGGAGGAAAGTCGTGAGCCAATTACTCGAGCTGAGATTATTAGTAGAAGCTTTTCGTTTATCAGCTTTATACAAAACTCCACCAGAATACTTGTATAGAACTCCCGCCTGTCCTGTTCAGATAATAAGGACTTGTCTTCGATTGGCCGAAGGCGCTTGCTCGCCGTACGAGCTGCCTCAAGAACTTCGTCTGGTTATAACGTCGCCGCTACAAAATAAGCTTACTGGTATGCAAATGCAAACAAAATTCTTTTTTTCTTCTAAACATTTTTCAGATCTTTTTTGATGTCCATTTTCAATTCGTTAATGCTTAAAGGCTTCCAACATATATAAAAAGAGTCCCGACAATTGCGCTCGTTGGAACACTATTTTCTCTATTGTCAAATAAATTACGTCTACATTATATTTTTATCGCTATATGACAAATATGACGTCGTAGGTACGAATCTGGCGATTGACCAATGTTATTGTCAAATTTCAAGCTAATGAAAACTTAGGACTTAAAATAGCAACAAGAATTGTAATAAACATATTAACATTAATAACCCGTTTTTATCTTAACTTAAAACTTAATATCGTGTAAACTAAACAGAAAAGTCATGTTTTGCACCTACAGGATGTTGCGTTAGTTAAAGAATATGCTTTTATGAAAGTTTTAAAAACAAAATTCTAATCTCATATTCGAGAAACAAATCGTCGTTGACCTTTGCGATATATCTACATGTACTGGCATATTTTATATCATTTTAGTTTACATTAAAAAAAAACGTTTTAGTGTCGGAGACATCTGAAACAAGTTTCGAGGAACTGGTGGTTATTCAGGAGCGTCAGGAGGCGGGGTCGGTACCGCAGCTCGCGGCGCGTGAGGACGCCGACCGGCTCGCCGCGCTAGACGCACTCGCTGTACGAAGCGGGCTGTCGCTCGCTAAACAGGTACTGAACAATATCATCGTAAACAGCATCATCAACATTAATCATCATCGTCAATATCATAATCATCATTATCATAAACATTGACATCATTATCAACATTGACATCATCATCGTCAAACGCATTAACATTATTATCATCATTAACAACATCATCGTCATCTCGGGTATGTTCCCTTATCTACAATCAAATTTACCGAAGAGTCAAGAAGAGGGAAGCACCATCTCCTTAAGGTACACATATAGCAATCACCAACAAGTCTACCAAACATGACGATTATGATTACACTCATTCCCCCCACAAAAATGGCTCCCACTGTTGTGCACAGTTGTATATGTTGCCGTTGTACGTGTAAGAAAGATATTTGGACCCCAGTCAACAAGAGAGTGTACTTCCTCCTTAAAGGCCCGCAACGCATCTGCAATTCCTTTGGTATTGCGGATGTCCGTGGGCGTCGGTTCGCTCAATGTTAGGCGACTCGCTGCTCGTTTGCCTCCCTTATTCTATAAAAAAAACTCACTAGGCGAAAAGAACTATAAAGAGCTCCAATATTAATATGTTTGGAGCTTTTTATAGTAAACTTATTTTTTTAAACCCGGACATTTCTTCTAGATCGCGAGCTATTTCCGAATCGCGTTACAAATCGGCTGGGACTACACGTCCGTGTTGAAGTATCAGAATCGTCCCGTGGATTTTATTAACTTGGTGAGCGGCAGGTCGCGCATGTCGCTGGCCAATCTCGTGTTCAGGACATTTAATGTTCCTTCCAAACAGGTAAGCATATTAACCATTCTTAGAAGTAGACTAATATTACATAGCACAATATTATCTTAAGTAGGGTCCAAAATAAATCCTTAGACCTTTACTCCCAAATTTAGGGTTGCTTTTTTTAACAAAATGTAATTTGAAAAAAAAATATTACAACAGTAAATACGACAAATTTGATTTGAACTAACAAAAAAGTTTTTTAGTTTTCATAAAATCCCTACTACATTTTCGTCAACTTCAAAAAAGGAGGAGGTCCTCAATTCGCTTGTATTTCGTCATTTATGAACTTATTTCGATTTCGTTTTGTTGGAAAGGGGACTTACGCAAGCGGGTCCTATTTAATTTTGAACGACATTGCACCTTGGGTTCCAAAGATATACCGAAAATTGACACGTTGATAAGCCCTGTCAAGATTTAATGGATTTGTTATGAAATACACCTTGGCAAAAAATTATTTAATAATTAATTTTAAGTCGGTTTTGTTTCTGTTGAAAAAGTTAAGATATCATTAATAAATTAAAATATGTTCTAAACAAACTGAATAATACAACAGGTTGCTGAATACCTTTGTCTGGAAATGGTAGCGGCTATAATATCTCCACATCTGGTGAAGACTTCCACATTCAGACAAAAGGAGCATTTCCAGTACACGCTCTGGGGCTTCGTTCTCAACTCTGATATTGAAATGTTCCTAAACATGAGACCCGACGCCTGCAGTCACGTAGGACGGCTTATTCTCGATCACCTAATAGCCTTCCAGAAGATATACAAAGCGACCACTACCTTTAAAATACCAGAGAACACTCTAGACGACAGCTGTTTAGATTTAGAAACGTTGATAGACGAAGAATACCAACAAGTGGAAAATGATGAGATGGAGTCTGTATTGACGGAGGAAGGCACTCTATTATCTGCCGAAACAGAATCTGTGTACTCAGTATCAACAGTGTACACGGTGGGTAACAAGTTAACTAGGGACAACCGGAGGAATGTATTCGATGCGATATCGAGGAGTAACGTCTACATACGCTACGAAGTGAAGTCGAATATAAGAAAGATAACTAAAGGCGCAAAACTTTCTACTAAACAGGTATGCGATTTTAATCTAATAATTTAAATTGTTGGTTCATATAAATGCATTGTCTGTCTTTATGACTGCTAAGGCATCGGTAGATATTGATTGAATTTGATACTGTAGGGGATAAGGAAAAAGAGTTAGGCAAGAAGAAATAAGAGGGATCTTTGTACTTTTTTTTTTATTAGACAAAGAGCTGAGGAATGCCATCCATCTTTTGGAAACCTTACCTTCCTGCCTAGACTACGTTCTCCAGTTTGCAATTGCCGTTTCTAAATTTTTGTGTTCCACTTCATTAATTCTATGAGAGTATCCTGTTCATTACCCACAGTCTTTGACAATACGCTTGGTTGAACACGGCTTACCAGATTAGTAACGCTTTTGTTGTTTTGTTAATGTTTCCAGGTGAACATAATCTGTATCGAGTTGCTGGTGTTAGCTCACGAGTGCTTCTCGGGCGCGTGCGACACGGAGGGCGTGGCGGTGGCGCTGCGGTCGGCGCAGGCGCTGGCGGCGCGCCTGCTGGCCGCGCGCTCCTGGCGCCTCATGGTGCGCCTGCTCACCGGCCTCGCGCGCTACACGGAGTGCGCGTACATCTTCCAGGTGTGCATACATATATATATATAGTCCTTTAGTGTAAGAAATACATTTTGTTTAGTAGTCGAAGTAATTACGAACACGAACGCTGTAATCATACTGACAACTTGACATCGTATAATCGACGACGAATCGTTTGTTGTTGACAACAGATGGCGCTGTCATTTCAGCTTAGTTTCTTCCGCATTTTCTTCAATGTAACTTTAAAGATGTTATGTGATCAGTATTACAACTGTAACAAACTTTACCTGTGAGAAAAGAAACGACATTTAATGTCATTAATCACAATGTCGATTTCTAAATCACAATTAACTTATTAAACGATATTAAATAAATGCCTTAATAAATTGCGTTCTCATGACAGCACTTATATAATTCACCACAGATTATCCTAAAATCCATTTATCACTACGCCACTTAATGCGCAGATATATTAAATAATAGAAAATTATGTTTTTCTTTACACACACGCACATATATATGTATATATATATATATGTGTGTGTGTGTGTGTGTGTGTGTGTGTGTGTGTGTGTGTGTGTGTGTGTGTGTAAAACACTAGCAGTAGTAAATAGTCATAGCAGTTTGAATAAAAATGATCTGATTGTTTTGCTTAAATGCCAGGCTTTGCGAGACAATCATCAATTCGAATACCTGCTGGGTCAGTTCGACTACATGCTGGG
>DWLR01001137.1:0-19729 GCA_018246295.1 Papilio alexanor hazarajatica
TATATATATATATACACACACACACACACACACTGATATATAAATCTGTAGATTCTTTACGAAATTAAAGAATCTACAGATTTATATATCTGATTTTTTTGTATTATTTTGTGATTTTCATTTTATTCTACATTGACATCAAATCTACCATTTTTTGAATATTTGTCACAATCCTGGATCAGCCACTGTTTATAGGGACTAGTTATGTCGGGCTTGCACCTACTAAATCCCCATGGTGGTATCTCACTGAGGAGCGCGGGATCTTTCTCACATCGGCGACGAAAAAGGAAAGGAGACGGAAGTCAACTCAGCGTAGGTAGGCCTCCCACCAGATGGATCGATAATCTAGTCAGTGTTGCAGGAGTGCACTGGACGAGGACGGCAGGGGACCGATTTTTGTGTTAATCAATGCCCACGTCCAGCAATGGACGACCATAGGCTGAGATGATCATTAGGTTAAGCAAAAAAAACTTGATATTTCTTTTAAAGCAAACAGCACTAGGTTATGCAAAGATAGCAATCGCTTTCTTTTTTTTATCAAACTTATTACGATACAAATATGACAGAGCCACCATAACACCACTAGAACGAAAATAAATGATGAAATTTGTGGAAGGATCTCGGTTTTTTTTTTTGTTAAATGACATCGTATGTATAAAAGAAATAAATTAAAGGTTGAAGTCAAATGGTTTTATAAAAAGAATATGACGACTACAATATTTCTTATTTTTAATTTAATTAGATACAATTAAAACTACAACGAATGAAATTGTATTGTACTAAACTAGATAGATTATCTTATGGAGCTCTCAAAATGGCAGTGACATTTTTAAATTTAAAAAAAAAAAAACGAAAATATTTTCACAAACAATTTTTTTTTTTACTCGTGTCCCAAGCATGACTACTTTGTTTCGAATTTTATTTGTGCTCATGATATTTTTGCATTCTAAAGACAAGCTAATAACAAGCGAAATGTTCAAAATAAAATAACATATACGTTGATATAAAACTCTTATATTTGCTTACAAATGAATGTTTTTGAACTAGGCCCATCATTTTAGGCATACTATAATTTGATTTAAAAAAAATACAAAATTTCGCAACTTACCAAAGTATTTAATTAAAAAAAAAATGGCACAGATCAAAAAAATAAATTTGGACGTTTTTATCCCAGCTCGGAATGAAGATGAAGTAATAATAATTTTAAAGCAAACAGTCAATAATTGCTAAGCCAAACTATAATCGAATAATAAAAATTTGAGTCAACTACGGTCATTATATGGTGCAACTTAAAACAAAATGCCATATATAGATGGTCTTTGAGGGCACAATTAGTAAATTAATTAAAATATAATTTGACTTTCTATTAGAAATAATTAAACTTTGTACATGCATTGAAATGAAATAATTTAAAGAAACTGTAAAAAAATACAGCTTATAAAGTTGTTGTATTTACTTACATACATATAATATGCTCTTTATAAATTATAACAGACAATTTACAAACTTTCATCCCCTACTTTCCTTCCTTAATAGTAAAATTATTTGAATAATAATAAATCAACAGCTTCATCTTTTCTATATTTTATTATTTGAATACCTGGGCAATTTAGAATTTAGTACTTTGGATAGAATAAAACAGTTACTAAAGAGAAAAAAAAAATCTATTCTAATTTATCTATATTTACCTATCCATCAAAATGGTTAACATAATCTTACAAAGTCTAACTGCACATTTAAATTTAAAGAGTGACCCACTCGACTGTCAGGTTTAGTTGAAATGGTAACCGACTCGGCAACACGTAAATCTTAATAACTAATTACCCTACGACTACAAACAGTTTAACTGACATTTCTGATAACTCTCACTGTTAGTATTAATATTCAGTTCCGTTTTACAAATTACCAACACGTACATAATTGTTAATGGAAAACTTTATTGCCGAGTATTATTGTATCATTCATCAGCCAAAGAAACTGGCATTTAACTTTGATAATTTCAACAGTTACGATTAAATATGCGCAAAGTTAATTATTTTTTAACAATGCAAGCAAGCCAAACGCGTCGATATAGCTCACCCTCAACTTAATAGATATGTAGTTGTATTTGTTCAATATAAAACATTTTTTTTAAAGAGGTAATACTAATAGGATTATCTATAATATTTGGATTCTACATTTCGATATAGCCATACTCGATCATTTAAAATTTGTACGTTCTTTTACGGAAATTTTATAATATTTGAGGGAACCAAGTTTTCCCTATAGCATTAGCTAGCTTTTTCCTTATGGCATTAGCTATCCGATACAATCTCACTTCACTAATTTCCACAAAATTACATTTCAGATGAAAATATAAAATAGTGTTATAGCCGCCTTCTAAGGTGACGTTTATTTCTTTACAAACTTAAGGTCTTGTACTATATACCGTATATATATATCCATTAAATTCAGGGCAACTATTGGCTATTGCTTGCTATATACATGTATAAAATTACATCCAAAAGTTTGAAATTTTCTAATACTACATAGAAAACTCTCAATCTAACTATTGATTATAAAAGTTTCACAGTTCAACAATTGTAACATTATTATATGCAAAATTGAAATATTCATTAACATTTGTATTGAATTGAGAATTTATTGAAATATTACAACATTCTTACAGAAATGTATAGTATCCACATACAATATTGTCCTAGGGAAGCTGATCAATGCTAGCTATCTTTAATTGGAAGATTAAAATGTGGTAAACCTTAAGCAACTATTATAAAATTCACTTCCTTTACGCTTGAGCAAAAGGTACTATCTATGTATCTTTCAGCTGATTATTGTACTTATTAATAAATAACCAAAAGATCACTTAGAATGTAGGAGAGAGACACTTCAAGTCGTAACGCGCTATAGCTTATGCTAATACTTATATGGAACTACATATAACGGCCTTACTCATATAATATGTAAACACCATCTCAATGCTACACCATTCGAATCAAAAAAATATAGATATTTTTATACTTTCCATTTCTTTCTTACACTACACAATATTGCGCTGTCTTTTCTAGTATAATTTCTATACGTATTCAATCGAACAAATCTCTTTATCTATATTCTAAATTTATCTATGCACATTGATTCAAGTCTCTTTCAAAAATGTGCTACAGTAAAAATGTCTTTTAAGTATAAGACTCTAGCAACCGACTCAATACACTATTAAAAATACTTTTAATATATATTTTTTATGATAAGGTGGGGTTCCTACTTTAATACTAAATCCTTGAAACACCATTTGACCTGTAATGTGTATTTATGATTCGATAAAGCGTATCATTAATAAACGCAGCTATAATATTTGCATATTATAGCCGCAAATCAAACTAATACCAGCGCCGAATTTTTCAATACAATCTATATAATGTGGAACAAACATACATAAATCTTATTTAAATAAGATATAATTTGTAGCATTGAAAGACACATTAATTGACGCCTGTTAAATAATAATGTCATAGTAAATATGATTATATATAAACATAATCTGTTTCTATGAAAAACATACATAAATTTAAGTTCCACATGAGTCGAGCAAGTTATAAGTTTTTTTTTATTTACTTCACTTCCTCGAGTCGAGTAAAACGAATTTAAAGTAGTTTGGAAGAATGTAACATATGCAAATATTTATTTTGAACTAAGTTATGAGTTTCATATTTTAATAAATTCCATTAAGAAGTATGGCAAATATCATCAATCAAAAATTCAGGACAAAAAAAAATCAGATTCATCACACCCCTGAGATTCCATAATCACAGTAAAATAGAAATTCTTATTGACATAGATTTTATTTCTCTTTCTCTCTCTCTCTCACTCACTCTTTCTCTATCACATTTCCTATAATAATGTCAGCCGGACAGTACTTATAAAAAACTGGGTTTTGAAGTTACATTAAATTAATATTTAATTATATTTTTTATTAAATCAAAAATTAATTTATTCAATTTTATATTTTAAATTAATCACCAAATGAACGGACGAAAATCAAGAATTTGACTTTCTAGGTAAAACGCACAGTTTTTAAATTCATGGAATTTCAATGAAGAGGTCTTCAAAACATGCGCTAGCTCATAAAAAACGGTTACCTCTTCCATTAGTTCTGCAATAGAATTTTATTTTTATCACACATGCATAATCGTCATTTTGTCAATATGAAAATATAGCAATAAAATTAACTCATACAATTGTATTACCTTAATAAGGCGCTCAGACACAATAATAGTTCAATATTATTAATATACTTTTTGTACCAACTATTTAATATACTAATTAATTTTTATTTTATTATTCAAAATGAAAATAAAACATTTTAATTGAAAAAAAGTCGCATTGTATATGATTATTCTTGTTCAGAAAATTTGAAAGTTTCTCACTCTCTCACTCACTTTGACATTAAAAACAATCCCTTATATTTATTAAGTTAAATCATAGATGTTCCGGCAGAAAAAGACTATGTGTGGTGTCCATTTTATTCCCCATGGAGGCTCCAATATCGTATTAAAGGACAACGCATCGCAAGCAATCTATTACAATAGCAACGCAACATACAGTTCAAAAGTGCATTCGCAATCACACAAATAAAATAAAGTAAAACTGCAATATAACAAGAATAAAAGAAAATGAACGATATGTATGTGCAGTGAAAAGTAATCAAGAAATAAATAATTTCTATCATGACGATTACAAAATTATTATTAAAAAAAAATTGAAATGGGAGCAACAGTTATAAACGCAAGCAAGACACATCCGAACCTGTAGTATATTTATCTGTAATATATTTTATTATATCACTTTTAGAGGTAAAATTAAATACATAATAAAAATAACCTTTACAAAGGACATACATTTTATGATTATACTTCCACTTTCCTTGAACTGTATGGAAGAAGAGCTCGGAATGAAAATAATCTTTGAAACAGACATCGATTACTCTATGTTACCTTCTTCCAGAACTAGGCGTTGTTTTTAAAAACGATTGTCATTGTGAGTACAAACTATGATCTTAATCTTCCCGCACCTCTACAACATGCTGCAGTTCATTCTGCTTTGTACTTATTGACACTGGAGTGTACATTGCAAGCTTTGTTGTTAATTTTTTGTTTTATCATCTTTTGTATCGAAACAAACAAAACAAACATATATATGATAAAATGAAGCACCAATAACATAGACATAATATTGGTATATGTGATCATAGATCTAGTTATTGCTTATTACATTGCTGGATGGAAGTGGTTCGTCATTTTCACCAAAACATTGTAAACATTTTAACGACTGTTATTAGTCGGAATGTTTAGCAACCAATACGATGCATTAGTGCATTTACAATTATTTTACTTAATTGTAACTAATATATATGAGTAAAATATATGTACATCGGATCTTATACAATTATTTTTAAGTTTACTAATTAGTCAACAAGGCAGGCTTTTATAATATATCTAATCAGTTTATAAATGTTCATATACGGCTTTTGAGCTAAGGTCTACAGTAAACTTTGATGCTTTTACAACAAATACTTCGTAGTTACAACAACACTTAGATCCAATGTAACATTAAACGGTGGAAGATAGACATTTTGAAGGCCTTCATTCATTGTCATCTGTTCAATATACATATAAAATTATGTGCGTATGAATATATGTGTGTTAATGTGGCATGTGTGTTATGCTATTCAATGTATATGTAATGCGTGGTGAAAAAACATTTTTGAGGGACAAAATATTTTACCTACTTTTTGTAAAATTGAATTATAAAAAAAATTAAAAATTTCTTTCAATATCAATTACACCAATGTACATGCATGTTACTGAATAGACTTAAAAAAGGTATTGAAAGATCTAAGATAACTATAACTATTTATAGGTTTAAACACTTATTTAAGATCAAACAATTCCGTATGAGATTCAATGTAACGTTGATTTATGATTCTTCCTGAATCAACTACCGGCGTGAGTAGTTCCTCTGATGGTACCTGTATTCTGATCCTATTGTCTGTAGGACGGTTGCTGCCGTTGGTCGTGTAGAAGCCTAGGGAGACTGGTTTGTGGTGTACTTCGGAGTAATTTTTCATCTTCGAAGGGCTAATGGGTTGGAGATGCGAAGGGCTAGCGGATAGAGGGTTGTAAGTGACGTGAATTCGCACGACGTCGTCCGACATTGGGGACACGGAGGGCGGGTGGGGTGTCCCTCGGGGCGTTGAGTGTGCGGTAGAGGGCGCCCTTTGAATGCTCATGCCGCATATCCCAGACCTGTAAACATCAAGAATGAACTTCATCAATAAATAAGTTCGATAAAGTAGCCCATTGTAGTAAGTAGAACCACTGTCACACTATTTCGTACATACAAAACTTCTGAACTATGGATATAGTTTATGCTTGGTTCAAAGTTTGTTGCCAATATTGCAATGTTTTCAATTACTAAACCAATAACCAATTTAAATGATCCAGTTGATATTATCAGTAGAGAATATTGAAAATACTTAGTATTGTAAGTGAGTTTTGAATTACAACAAGCCAATGAAAATAAAACTTACTAACATCTGTACTCCGCCTACAAGGCCAGTAAAAGAAAAAAGATAGCTCAATTTCTTTGTTGCAAGCAAAAGTAAATTATTTTGAACAGCCTTTCCTTATAATAAAGGTATTTGCGAAAAGCTTGATTTATAACATTTATTTGTGAAGAATAGCGTGACAATAGTTTATACCACATACACTGACTTCGTTTCACTAAAAACAATAAGCGAATGAAGTGAATATACTTCTTTATAAAAGTAAATGCGAGCGCGAATTATTTACTTCGAAATGTTAAACATCTCGTGGAATAGCAAAATGTGAAAATAATGGATTTCGAAACGCGTAACAAATTAAAAAAATCAGATATAATTTATTAAATAATAAGGTAACAATCCAAATTGTCTAAAAGTGCAGTATAGTTACTGTCGATCTAAATTAAGAACTACCCGGAATTTTGCAATATAAAAACTGTTAGTTACTGACCGTAATGAAAACAACCAAATAACTGATAATAAATAAAAAATATATTTTTTTTTGCACATTTCGGCATCCGCCAAATTTTTCATTACCTGTATAAACTTTACACATTATAAATTATTCCTTTCTTTCCTTTCATCTTATTGACGTAGAAATGTAAAGTTGTATCAATAAAAAATTATATGAAAACAGAAATATGTTGTTGATGAAGTTATTTAATTCACTAAACAATTACTGCGCTATATCATGTTGCATCCGTTAAATTGGATAAGTATTTATCTAACACGTGGAATCGAGTATGACGATAAGAATATGCATAATTCGTAAAAAAGTAGTATATACAAGTTATTACAAATATTATTTTCATACATGTAAAACATCCACATAAAATTAGCTGGCCCTTTTAAACTTTTTAACTTGAACTTGTATTACGTTTACAAATAATAATAAGTGCATATTTGGTTGGTATGCTAAAATATTGAATCCCTTTCGCTCATCTCAGCTTATGTTTTTACGTAATCAAATTGAATTTGATATCGAATACAGATTAATATAAAAGTGATGCTAATAGAAAACAATTACACAATGTATATGCTGTACTTCCGTTGAATAAATTGACACGTACATGTATGTACTATAATCTCGGATGCAACTGAAGAAACAGGCATAAATGATGCTCAAGCCCAAGTGTACACGTTATATACCAGAATTCCCACCAAAAACGATACCAAGCAAAACACAATTTAAGCTAGAACAATCTATTACCGGTAGCTGTTATTTGATATAGCAAGGTAAAATACTAATATTTCCCAATTCGTTAAACCCATTAGTACAATGTTAATCTCTCCTCTCGTGAAATGTTCATGTGAATGAATAAAATAAATAATGGCGGTAATATGGGACTGAACATTTAGGTGACGTCATTTCGGCTTAAGGTATAGCTGTGACAACTGATATACATAATCTATTCTAAAGGGTTTAAGCCAACAACCTATGTAACAGAGGTTGCGCCTGTGACACATATGTGTCAGGTTCAAAGCGTCGCCAGTGTCGCAAACCACTCCTAGAACAAGATTAAATTCATATTTTAATTGTTCCTTAATAAACTGATTTCGAAATTTTGGAAGTGACCATTCATTTTTTTATGTTTGCGCAATTTCTGTACTTATAGTTATAAAGATGATGGATTAAAATATACATTTGTTTGTAATATGTAAACTAAAAATGTTACATTATTAAGAAGTAAATTGCAGTACTATTGCAGGCTATGTTTTTTTATTACCGATATAAGATATTGAAATTCACCCAGGTAACACCGGACTGATAAAATTAATGAACAACATAGATAATTATTTCCAAAACCATCAATTATAGATTAACTTGTTTTTATAGACTTCTTATGGCTCTCTGTGTATTAGTTCGGGAAGTAATTTCGTATTTTGTATAAAGTTTAAAGATTTTCTTATAAGTCGAACTTTGACATTAAACCTAGGCCCTTCAAATGATAATAAAGTATCCGATATTTTTAATCGTTTAGCGATCTCACATCTCAGATGTGGTTTACCAGTTGGCATCAACTATATTTTAAATTGTAGCAGTAGCAGATCATACATTATTTGTTAGGAAAAATTTAAATTACTTCCCGAACAAGCTATAGTTTGAGTCATCTATTGACTACATCTCACCCATTTGACCCAGTGCCGTCGTCGCTGACGTTGCTATGCGTGTCGAGAGAGTTGTCCGGTGCATGGGAGCGTCCGCTGGAGAACACGCTCAGGTCGGCCGTGCTTGTCACGCTTGTGTCAGCTAACGAGCGCCGGGACCCCAACCCAGAGACGGAATCGCATCGTGCGCCGCTAGCCACCTCACTGTGCTCTGCCGAGGTCACAACTTCATCATGTTACTTTATTGATTCTAATCTAACGCATTATTTAAGTCATACAAGAAACGACTCTGTCAATTTAGTCAGCCAACCTAGTAGCTGTAGGCAGACACAATTAAATTCTAGGAGTAATAATTAGTTGCAAATATTTGTACTAAATTTATTTAATCTCATCTTGAATAATTTTCTAACATGTAGGAATATTTAATTATAACCGATTATTTTGTTCGTTAAACGATTCTATCAACTAGCACACATTTTTAACAACTTTCTTCTGTGATTTTTTGTTTTTAAATAAAACTGAAGTTGAAAAAAATTACTGATAAAAATAATTATAATAGTATTTTATGTTGAACTTAAAATATTTTTAAATGTCAATGAATCTATCGTAATGTTTTGAACGAAGCTTAAAAACATGGTATATGTACAAATGGATACATAGTGCAAATTGCTCAATAAATTTTTGCGTAATGAAATTTAGGAAAAACATATTTCTGCTGTATGCTGCATAGGCTTGTTTGTAAAACTGTAAGTGCTCTCAACTAAAAAAAATTAATCAACGTAAATACTATAAAACATATTTATGATTTCCTGCTAATTTATCAATTAGTAATGGTATTAAATTAGTGTACCATCTGTATTACATTTATATGATTTGAATAATTGGGAGTCTGACCACCGATGATATAAGAGATAAGAGACTATTCCTAAGAATTTTTTAGAACTATGAAGACACTAGACCAGGTACACTCTCAATGGCTTATCAAAATTAACTTTGAGGAGTGGACATTGGCAACTGAACAAACTATGTATGTTTCACGTAGACGCAGCGCTCGTTCTATTATACAGGTACAAATAACATGTACAACGCAATATAATATATCCATCGCCGAAAATATGAAGATTTAAGGCAACTGACATATCACACACACACAAATAGTATAACAAAATTGTGGTTAACAAATTAATAAAATCTCGAAAAGGCTTTTCGGGGTATTTAATTAATTAATTAAGTATTTAAATAATTTCGTAATATAATAAGTTACGATAAGTTAGATTGTATCGTCATATTTTTGGTCAGTCTTCCGTTGTACTTGCGATTTCCGGACATCTGCATAAAGCTTGTCATTCGCATTCAAATGAAGGTTTTGTGTTATTCTCTTGTTTTATGAATTTTAAACGACTGAAAGAAGATAATCGCGTAGTGTTCTCGATTAGTATATGCGCTTAAAATAATATTTATATCAACTATTCCCTAAGGTAAGGTTAAAAAGTTTTTAAACTTGTTGGCAGTTGAAAACTTATTACTCTTAGCCACAAATCACCTTTTTAATATGTCTAATCTTATATGTGTAATCTTTCCATAATATAGTAATTACTACCGCTGAGTTTTCAAGAATTTTGAAAAAAAGTGAGCTAATTTGAATATTCAGAATTTGTTTTAAAACAGTTTAAAATAAATAATTAAAACATTTACTCGAATCGAGGAATGCAAGAAAATATCACTTACCTGTTGTAATTTTCAACTGCGTTAGGCGCAAATGCGCAAACAGGTATAAAGCAAACGTATCAAATCATGGCAAAAAGCTCACATGCAAATCAAATTATATAAATAACTCAAATTAAAATAATCTTCTTAGTTTATTTCTTATTTTTACAATTAGGTAACATATAATTTTTTAATCATTTTTTTCTTGTGTACTGGGCTTGAAATTGTATCATATTTGACAAGATAACTTCTCGATTTAATAACGTTCTTGAGAGTGGGACTGAGGATAGGAGATTCCAAATGGATGTCCATGGAGGCTTGGGAAGTTCGGAGTGGGGCGCCACACGCAATGTTTTTGTCTGAAGTAAAAATTCATTCAGTAACTATTAAAGTTTTACCAAATAAAATAATAAATGGGTGTAAACGTGAATATTAAGACAAGATGTTAACCTTTTTAATAAATTATTTATAGAAAAGTTAAATGTACTATTTATAGTTATTTACCGTTAAGTGTCTGAATGCCCAAACAAAATATCTAATAAGTGATGTCAAATTATGTAACAAATAATAAGTCTGAAATTGTATTAAGTATACTATAGTATAAAGTTTTTTCATATAATCTACATCAAATCTAGAACATACCTGCAAAGTAAAAAAAAAACATATTTGTATAGAATGACTACTAGTTACCCTCACACCACAACAGATGGCAAAACTAAAATGGAAATTAAAATAATACTTTATTGAATACTTTATGATCAATAATTTTTTGTAAAAGTGGGTATCTTCCTAAAAGTGTTGACTAGAATAAATAAGACTAGAAAACAAGGTTTCTTATATTTATTTAATTATTAACATACTGTATCAACGATATGAAATATTTTGATTCTTAATTATAATGAAATCAAAATAATATACTTGAATTAATAATTGAATTTGTGCAATACAATGACAAATATTTTCAGGGATGGGTTTATGTGATAAATCGGTTACCAAAACTGTTCTCAAGTAACGAAGACTCGTTATTGATGAATGAATGAGGTGGTTAGAATGAGGGTTAAGTGTTTTGTACTATTTAGTGTTAAAACATGTTACTCAAATGACACAATTAGAATTTGTATGAAACAAATTATCTGTCAGCATGTTTAAGATGTTTAGCAAATATTGTCAGTTGAATGATGCAAAAGCTGTATGGATCAATGGAGTGTTTTCCTTAATGTAATAAATTTGTATCAATTTCTAAGTTTATATTTCAGGTAAGAATTGTTATCATGAAAATACTCCAACGATCAAAGGAAAGAATTTTAAAAAAATCTGCGTTAAATTCACATTTGCCTTGTGATACAATGACATAAACCCACCGCTGCAAAACCATGCTGCAACACAAACTATGAACACAACGAAAATGATGAAAACGATAAGTAATAATAAAAAATAAGCATCGTCAAGAAAATTGCAAACAGTATCGTGATGCTAAGAATCAGCCTTAGCATAAATGTTTACACTTAACAGAAATATAGAATCACAGATGCAAGGATTAGTTATTTATCCTAAAGCCAATTTCACAATATAGCAAGTCATGTATTAAATGAGTTTTAAAGAACATTATTTACATATTTTTTACTATACAATTTAGACTAAATTACTTTTATTGAAATATATATTTTTTTTATAAAACAAAAATTTTAAATTATTGCAAAAAAGGTATATGTTATGCATCTCTCATCAGGAAATGGTAATGATAGTATAAATAGTTAATTATACAATAGATATTTTAACTTATAGCAGAAATGGCTAGGCCCTTATGAACTTTTCAATTTCAGCAATGGTTAAAAAATAAGCATTTTTAATGTTTTAATAGAAAAATAGAAAAAGAAAATTTTAAATTTCAAAACATTGAATTATTCACTTCTGATAATCCTGTGACCCCATCAAAATTGATGAGTTTTTTTTTTGTTATGGAATCCACATGGGGAATAAAAAAAGAGAACTTTGCCATTAATAATGTGAATTAGCTCTGAAAATCAAAAAACTAAATAGTGGAACTTCTATGTGGGAAGATTCTACAATTACAGGAAATTACTATCTTTGCAAAACATATATAAATATTTAAATTACTATTTGTACTTGTAGTCAATCACAAAACAAATTCATGGAATTAGGTATAACTACATTTAGTTATGGTAAAAAAAAAATGAAAGAGAAACTTATTTTAAAATGTAAAAACTAAAAGCGTACTTTTGACTGCTAACATTACAGCTATTGTTTAGTACTAAATTTATGCAAAATAATTGTAAAAGATGTCTCAACAAACATATTAAACAATAATTGACAACAAAGCTTCTTAAATGCAATAACCAATTAATAAATGTGCAGTACATAAGCAATTAATATGTATCTTTTATTAATAAAACATTGTAATAAAAATAGCATAAATATAAAAAGATGAAGATGTTGGATTATTATCAATTAATTACAATGGACCATTTAAGAAGCTTGCTTCAACCATGCATTGGGGATCAAACACTTTTGAGACTTGTGCTAGCATATTGAAAACTTTTTGCAAGTCTAACTCCAAAAAGGTTTTTTAGCAAACAAAAGAAAAAAACTTCATTAGAAGTAAACCGAAAAACGAAATACCTCTCTATGATACTTCACTTGCTCCATTTTGACTATTAATTTTTTCGTTATAAATCGTATTGCATTGTTATACTCTTTTAAAAAGAGTTTTTTACATTACATAAAATATTTAAGAATAAATATATTAGAATGCAAATTATAATTTATTAACTATACTTAATGTACTGCACACAAAGCAAACATAGTTCAAACCTCATGTTTTAATTTACAACCTACACATATTACAATTTAGTACAGACTAAGGGAACACAATATGAGATTCAGTGCGATTTTAATTTAACTTGCAAAAGGAAATTATACTCACAAAGATAGAGAAGTAATCAAAATGTAAGCAATATGTATCCTAAGAGGTTATCTCATAGATATGTGACGTTATATGAAACAAGGCTATCATCGGAGGTGCTAGGTGTAGCATATGACTCCAAATTACCTGACACTGTGTCACTCTGGGATGCTCGCAATACTTGCAAATCCAATTCCGCCTTTTCACGTCTGTAATAAATTATATGAAGTTGAAATACAATGTATCTATCATACAGTCTGCACTAGATATAACAACTCAAACACACCTTGAGATGACAGCTGCCCGAGCCTGCTTCTCTCGTTCAGAAAAATTTTCAGCACGCTGCCCAATTTTAGATCTCTTATCTGGCTCCACAAACATACCAAGAGATCGCTTTGGCAATTCACTAGGTGGCGGCAGTCCTGGATAATCCAGCTTAGCCCGCTTTAACTCATCCATAGATCGCTCCAAGTGGTATATAACAACATCATCTTCATAGCCAAAATCTTTGTGCAACTTCACCTGACAATAAATGTGTATTAGTTTCATTTAATAATGACAACTTTAACTTACAAACAAAATAAATTGATAACTTACTTGAATGTAATTAACAATTAAATCCATATCATTTAACTTCATTATTGTCTTTTTATGCAGTTTTAATATTGTATAGGCCATTGCTGTTATTACTCTTTCACCATCAAGAAGATAAATATCCCAAACTCTTAAACATAAGCTAAATGGAACTCGCTCTACGAAACATACAAAGAACCATTTGAGAGAATAAAGTATTGCATCCAAGCCAAACTTATCAAAATGTTGTTTCAGTTTTGGCATAAATTTAGTGAGAATCTTGTCATGGTGTTCCAAAAATCTTGTTAACTTAGGAAAACCTTCAATGTAAAGGCCATGCATGGCATACCTCTTGTCAGTTAAGAGGACTGCAAGTGCCCAGAAAGCATCTTCTTCATCCATATACATTAACAATACTCCAGCCAACCCAGACATACCTTGGCAGTAACCAACTTCTGAATTAAACATGCTGTACGCACATAGCACATTAAACAAAGAGCATTGCTTTTCTGAATATCTTTCTCTGTAAAATTGATGTTCTCGAAATTGTCTATTTACATCAGAATCAATTTGTCTAACATCAGTTGACCATGCCTTGGCTAATTTAAGCATTTTTTGATATTTTCCAACATTCTCTGACTTTATCCTATTGATATCCAATAATTTACTCCATACATTCATTCGTAGTGATAATGGAATGCCTTTATATATTCTTCTATGCAATTTTTCCTTTGTCGATGGAGAGTCCCATTGTGAGAGCATCTTAATCCACTTTTTCTCTCTTTCCACTTCTGCATTAACTTTTTGTGGTGCCGTTTTCTGGGGCAAACGCTCATCATGTATAAAGCCATATCTGGAAATATGAATACTTTAATGCACATTTTCTTTTCAAACTTACCATTTAAATTAACAGTAATTATACTACAATTCTCAATCTGTCACTAAACTCTACACTAATACAACTTTGCTGTATTTAAATGGTCTATCTTAAATTATTGAACTAAATAATTTAATCTCCAAATTATTACTAGTGCAGTCCAAACAACAAAACTGTCCAGAAAAATCTCTTGTTTAAGAAATCATCATCAATCACCATGAGTCATCAGTCAAACAGTTCAGAATCAAGGTCCTCAAAGAAAAAGAAAGAGCAGATTGCTGATTTCTGTATAACTCAGCTGTCTACAAAAGTACAATCTTTAATTTGGTCAAGATTGCTCAGCAGGTTATGCAGAATTTAATCCCCATGCAGTATGGGTAGAGAGTAAATTAGCAATGAATTAACACTATTAATTCCCCAAGACCTATGTGTATTTCCTATCAAACAGAAGACTCTTAACTGATAAAGTAGATAAGTCTTAACAACTTGAGAGCCAGGAACTCTTGCAACAACGCAATGAGTAAGCATTGCATGTAATATTATTGCATTGTATTCACCATACAAAAATTAAAATGGATACACAAAGTTTATAACAGAAAATGTGATCTTAATCACAAATCAAATAAAGAACTTCAACAGTAGCAGCAGCAAAGTTTTTATACTACTACTAATTTTTTCTAGTTTTTTTTTTATGGTACTTGATAACTTGGAAAAATATATATTGGTATAAAAGTTTCATATTTAAAAAAAAAATATAGTACTTTTCCTTTTATTGAATGACCTTTGAAAAACATGCAAACATGCATAATAGAAATATAGTCATTACATGAGGTTCACTAAGGCTGAAATAGTAGAAATAGAAATGGTGGTGGTGGGTGGAATAGGTATTAAAATGAGCCTGGTTAAAACAGTTTATAATACAATTATAAATTCACAAAGAATATATTTATTTCTAAGTGAAAGCTAGTATGCTTTTGCTTATTAGAGTTTGGTCATCTATGTAAAAATTGATAGATTTACCTCCTGCTTTACTTTATAATGGTGTAAGCTGAGTTATTATGACAATAATTCTAATATATTAAACCCACAATGTTTATAGTATCAATATAGAACCAAGATAATTCCCGCATATATCAATTTCAATATACAATACTTGCTAAATTTAAAGTAGAATAGTTAAATTTGAAGGTGATCACATATACATAACTTTTAATAAAAATTGAACCAAATAAATGTGTTAGTCGAAAGCAAAGTACACTTACACTCTTTGGTTACAAATTAGAGAAGCTTTCACTTAACATGCCACAATTTTAATGGAAACACAGACACGTTTACGAAGCCATTACATGACACTAACATACTATTATTTTGTTGGTTCTATGCACATACATTTGACATATAAAACGAATAAGCTGATATAAACATAATGCATAAATTTTAGTTTTTATGGTAGTCAATGTTCTGAAAACCAAAATGCTAATTATGTGAAGTCTAATCTATTAAGCATAGTGAAATATCTGCTTACTGACTGTTAACATCAGTTCTGTTAATATATGTACATATTTTTTTTTTAAATAAAGATAAAAAAGACATACCTATCAGTTTTATGATATTCTTCGAATTCGGGATCCTCCCAGGGGTCTATTTGACCGACGAGATTTTCTCGTCCCCGCTCATATCGCTCAAAGATGAGCTCCCGCTCCTCGGAAGCCCGTGACAAAAGTGCTTCCTCATTCATAACACAGCCTGATTATGCCACATTCCGAGATACCCGCAATCCACACTTGTTTAACTAACCACTGGTACTCAACGTCTCGTCACCTCTAGTCACATAAAAATAACTACATCACTGCCACTACATGAAATCACGTTTAACTTTTATCCTCTCCTCCTATAATATTTAAATTTGATTTACATTAGTTGCAAATATCTTTAGACGCTATTTTAAACAATTTGACTACACCAGAGAACCAAAGACTATACAGAACCAAAGAACCACAGATACTATGTTCCACAGAGCCATAACAATATGACAAACCCACAAGGACATTAACCGAAAATAAAAAAATCAAAAGAATGAAATATGTGGCACACTACTTGACGTGAACGCAGACAGAAATAAGTCATCAAACCTACAAAAAATCTCGTAGGAAGTAAGTTTCCAAAAAATACTAGGTCTTGCTTCCATATTAAAAAAACATTATTGTCTTTTGTATCAACTGTCTTTCCTAAACAAAGAACAAAAAATATCAACTAATGTTGCTATAAGTACTTCAGAGTATGCAAATCATTGAAGAACTACTATTCCGCTTTACTGCTATCGGGTGCATCAACTTGTCAAAATAGGTATTTGTCGATCATTTATAGAGCTACGATAATCCTTTTTCCGGGCAAGCGGTGTAACTATCCTTAACAAAAATGTGTCATTCAAATCCTTACTCCTTAAAAGCCATCCAATGAATCATATTTATGTAAAATTGAATATAATGTTACCCGCAGAAAGCTACCTCGCTAAAGCCGATTCCGATTAATTTAATCTATTTTTATTCATAGAAGTGTCGACTTGAATTGCGCATACTCTTTGGTCACTTTAGTAGATAAGTAAATAATATAAATATTCTCTTTGGGAGTCACCAGAAGTCACAATTGTGCCGTTTTCTCTCTTGCTTCTTGCCTGCGTGATTATAGTTACTTATTACTGGTAGTTGTCAGATCAAAGTCCAAAGACTTTGATCATTAAAGTTTTTAAAGTACTACATTCAATTTAAAGAATTAATAATATGAATCCAATATCACAAGTAAGTAAATAAAAGTTCATTATATAGTTATTTTTTCTAAAATTTTTAAATAACTCTTTACCAATCTGCTTTTGATCAGTCCATTAAATTAATTGAAAATGGGAATAGCCTTGGAGCGCCAGTCACAGAATATACCAGACAACACAAACCTCAAATATATGCAGAAGTTCTGTGTGTACCAGTTTTTGTTGTAAAATATTTTTTTCAAATTTGTACTTTAGCGTCTAAAATTTAAAGTTCATAATGTATCATACTGCTAACTAATTTGCATTTAATGTTATTTTACTGATAGTTCTTTAAAAGTCATAAAGAAGCAATTTTATTTTCATTGTACCGTCAAATAAACCAGTTACGTGACGGTGCACCAATATTTGCGGTGAGGAAAGAAGGATTTAGTATTATACTATTTTGCGGCAGTTTTATACTTATATGCAAATAAATTAATCTTTACTATGTTATCTTCATCTTCATAATAATCCACACTACAACAAAATATAAAACATAAGATTGTGTTTTGGGGAGTGTGCAAAGGAATTACACAAGCTCATTCTTCCATATTCAGTCTACTACTGGATGTTAAGACATATAACAATGTACTTTCATAGTACATGTACATTTGATTACAGCAATTTGAATTGTCCTTTATTGTGTGTACAGCAAAGGATTGGAACTAGTTTTGGCATCAGTATTTCTGTCCAAATATGACCTTCAAGAGAAGAGTGAATATGCTGTTACTAAACTAGTACATACATACATATACATATATACATACTATCTTTCGGCTACATAATCACATACCATCAGGAGGAATTGTGGTTAAGGCCTAGTTTATTAATTATTAAAAAAAAACATTATTTTAATTCATATCTCTATTAGGTTGTACGTACAACACGTCCCATATACAAGAGACTGTCTACAACTGCTGCCATTGCTGCATCAAAACCTATTCCTACTACTGGCTTTTGTTTTGGTATGTCATGTTTTCAGTTTAATTACATTGAGTCCTTATTTTTGTTGTCAATTCTTAATGTTGAAATTCTAAATTAATTTAGTTTGAACTGTGTAAAATTATTCTGGCTGCTCTTTCATACAAATATTGTTCTTTCTTTTTGAAATAAAATGCTGTCATTGGACCTTTGCCCTTTGAACAACCTTGAATCTATGGTAGTCATTGTGAGGTAGTATAATAACACTAGTACATACCATATCCAAAGGATTGTAAAATAATAGCTAGACTAACAAAGTCAGAAAAAAATTAATTAGCTTCAGAGTTTATAAATTATTGTAAAAAAAATCTTTGTAGGTATTTTGTGTTTAAAAATATTCACATAGAATTAGCTTAATCTTTGAAATACTAAATGTATGAAGTCAAGATCTGGAAGAAATGTGATATTATTGGACAAAATTGGTATTTGTGATCTCTCTCTCTCTCTCTATCTATCTATCTATCTCTTTTATAACTTGTAATAGTGGGAAGAGAAAGTTTTAAATGTGACTGGGAGAGACACATACCTATTTATAAGCAAGTCTTAGTGACTTACTGTACTTGTTAGAATATGGAAAAAATCTGGTAGAGTCGGTAATTAACCAGTGGCAAAGCTGCTCTAATCCTGACTTCCAGAATTTGATTACATATACAAAATAAGCTTCCAACAGCTCTGGCTAACATGAGTTGCTTGTTTTTATTTCAATAATTTTTTCAATGTTTTCTTAAAATTGATGACTGAAAATATACTAATGTAAAACAATTATTAATAAAGTTTTGTACTAATAATTAAATACAATATAATTACTGTTGTACCGTTTTCTGTTTGTTTAAATAAATCTAAAGTAGTAAATTGCTACTAATTTAACTATGCAGTTTGCTGTATAGTAAAAGAAAAAACTAATAATGTTGTCAAGGAAATGATAGCAAGGAAAAATTAATATGCCAATGATGTTTCTTCTATGCCTGTTGTGATCTTTCTGTGTCAACTTTACTGTGCTGTTTACATATTTTAGATTAAATTAGGATAGGTTTTCTGTTTGTTTAAATAAATCTAAAGTAGTAAATTGCTACTAATTTAGCTATGCAGTTTGCTGTATAGTAAAAGAAAAAACTAATAATGTTGTCAAGGAAATGATAGCAAGGAAAAATTAATATG